>JACCID010000076.1:600000-827500 GCA_018906775.1 Sycophila sp. Sp_5
CGCTCTATTCATCGTGCGCTGTGTCGCTTGACGGCCGGCCAGCTGAGAGCACGGATTAATCCCGCCGCGACTGACATTGCGATAAACTGCATAGCGTTTTTCGCTCCGAGGAGCGCTCGTTATTAGTTCTCTAAATCACGTGCTCGATCTTACGATTTAGCCTGCTTTTCAGTCAATTCTATCTAACTTATCGACAATGCATGTAACTAAATCCTTTTTTCCGACAGTCTAAAATTGAAATACTCCGAATGTCGAATATTGTTAATCAGTTCAAATTAAAATATTCGTCGTCGATAATTCTATAGTGTGAATTTCTAGTGCCAAAGTAATTGATGATAAGTATCGCTCAAGCTGTTTTTATCCGAATAATAAAAAAATTATTTCGCGTACTCGTTATAAAGAAAAAGCCTTGAGGTCTGACACACTGGAACAAGACTTTACATCGTACATTTATGAAGTATCCCGTTGTTAGGTATATAACTTTTCGTAATGAAGAAAGCAACGTGAGAACAACTCGTGCTCAAAGACCTCCGTCGGTTTAAAACAAACGTATAAAACCTTCTTAATAAAAGAAGAGAAATAAATGCAATTGGATTTCCCACCAGTTCTAAATGTGCCCTTAATCAATGGATAACATTATTTTCGATTGTTTCGCACGCAAATCAGCGGCGCGCAGCTTTTCCCTCAATTCAGCGTGACTGAAGAACTCGAGTGAAAGTATCACCGAGAGGCGAGCCCACAGCAGCGAAGCGCAAAAGAGGCACATATATATAGTGGTGCGCGGCGCGCGATATGACGTCCGCTCTTCCCCCCTACCTCTCCTCCCCTCCTTTCCTCTCTCTCGCTCGCTCGCCGTCGTCTCCGTCGATTTTTCCCGGGCGCGTCCTTGTTTGGACTTAGAAGGGCATACGAGGATGAGGCGCATACCAGGGGAGCAGGAGAGCCGAGCTGCGGGCGAGCGTGCGATCGACGAAATTGCCGCGCCGCCGCAGTCGCGGCGCCGGCGAATCGTGCTGTTGCATACACTTAAGATTATCTCGCCGGCGCGTCGCTCACCGAGCGGCCCCCGCCGCCGCGATGCGCGCCGAGCATTTCCTCCGAACGCGCAATTACCTCCGCCGATCCTCCGCATTCTTCGGCTCGCTTTTTCTCATTATTGTCTTTTTTCCTCTCGCTCGGCCCTGCCCCCGTCTTTCGCGCGACGCTCGCTTTACGCTCGGTTAACCCGCGATATAATGAAGCACATTGCGCCGCGACGATCGGGAGAAAAAGTACGTATAAAAAGAAAAGGAACGCGCCGATTGTCTCCCTGCTCGAAAGTGGATTCATCAGTCGTCGCGTTCGACAAGCTTGCCACGGAGATCACCAGGGGCATTATTCGCTGATTGTATCCTCTCATACGAATGCGTTTATCGAGTTAAAACGACCCGAAAATTCTAACTATATCCCCCAGAAGTCGGACAACTTATATGTATTTATTTAATCAAATTTAAACGGGCTTATGAGTCATTAATACAAAGTATAATATAAATAATAATATACTAAAGTTATACAATATTAATATGTAAAACAAAGGATAACAAATTAATAGTATAGTTAGAAAAAACATAAAGATTCGAGTAATAATGAAACAAAGGTCTAAAAGAAGGAAATGCATATAGCTATTGAATTTACCAGGCAGACAATTTAATATAATTTACAGTAAATGATCTTAACGAAGATTTAAACAGCCCAATAGCATCAATGGAAGTAATAGAAGACGGTAATGAGTTCCATATACGTCTTATTCTATTTAATGTGACCGTGGTCAGAACTCTTCTGGCGCAGAACAATTTGATAAGGCGCGAGCGAGCGGGTCGAAGTCGAAAAAAGTACTCGAAGCGGGAGAGGCTGACAACTCATTTTGAAGCATCTCGAAGGGAGGCCGTAAAAAAGGAGAGTGGCCAGGAAGGAGCGGCGGCGACTGCGGGATACAATAAAGAAACGAACGATCACGAGGGGTCCGAGGAGCGCGGAGCGTCTCCGCTTTTCCGAAGCGAGAAAAACAGGAACGCGTGGGCGGCGATTCCTGCGGACCGGCTGAAAGGAAGCCGCGGGGGTGCGCGCAGTAAGAAACAAGAACTGGAGGGAGAGAGAGATGGCCCGATAGTTGAGTGACGGTGCACCAAGAGAAATGGGACGTCAGCCTTTTTTTTACGGCGTTCGCCGCACTTTCCTATCTTGCCTGGCTTAAGCTTTTTTCGCGACTCTACGATAAATGGCGGAAGTTGTCTTCCGTCGAAGATTTTATTTTTAGTTCATTAATACTCACCGCTCAGCAACGCGGTGATCGTTATTTTCTATTAACGATATCATTATCGCTGTATTTCGTACAACTCTAAATCTGATAATGTGAGTGTCTCTTGGAAAATGTGAATAGTGGCAAGACGAGAACGGCTTTTCGTCGTATCAAATATCACTATTCACATTTTTCAAGTGAATTTCTCATTTTCAGATGTACACGGTAGGACAACAATCCTCGTAGGCTGCTTCAAATTCCCGATAACTATTATTCCGGGATAGAAAGATGCACACGATTTTCAGCTCGTTATTAATAAATTTAGATAAAGTATAAATAAGAAAATTACTATCGAATTATTGTATTACTACTTAGGCGAATGCATCCCTATGTTACTTTGCGTGACTTATAAGTAATTTATAAGAAACTACAATTTTCAGCTGAAATCTATCGTATGTTGAATTCATTGGAAAGAGTTTAGAGAGCTGCACAATTTCCTTGTGGATTTGATGATACCGAATGAACCGTCAATGAGACTTTAAAAGAACATATTAAAATATCGATTAAAAGGCGGTACTCAGCCGAGCATGCGGTATGAGGGCGCCGAGGCTGCACCGTCAACTGAAAAGAAAACAGCAACGGCGGGCATAAAAAAATAGAGGAGGGGAGCTCACCCCGTCGAGAAAAGTGCACCGACTATACGATTGTCGAGCAGCGCCGATTATGCGTGGCAATTAAGCCTAACGAGTCGCTCGCGTCGGTGCACCGCAAAGAGAGGGGGGATCCCGAGGAGCCGAGCAGCACGACTCGATGTTTACACGTGCGAAAATGGCCGAATTGACGCGATTATCGTGGGCACGTGAATCCCGATGCGATACGCGCTCGTACTCTGTCCGATGAAGAACGATGCTCGCTCAGCGTGCGCCCTTTAATGGAGACGACACGTCAATCTTCATTTTTTATGTCCTATAAAATGTCTCGTATCGATCAAAATAAAAACGCAGAGGTTTTAATATCACGCTTAATACGCTAAAAGAATAACGCGCGTATGCATTGTGCTCGCAGTAAAGTGCTTTCGAATGAAAACTTAATTTATTGCTCGATTTTTTCGATTTTTTTTAAACGGTGTCCCTGTTACAGCTCGCGTAAAAATGCGCTCCTTTCTTTCAGCGATTCAAAGTCGGCCTGCAGCAGTGGAATATTCACTCGAATATTCCAGTGCGAGAATAAATCTTTCTTTAGGCAACGGACTAGACACTGCACAGATCATTAGTTTTATGTCTTACTATTGAAAGTGTATATTATCTTGTTCTATAGCACCAAGTTTTTAATTTACATGCAAACAGGTTCTTTAGCATTATCTCAAATTCTTCGAGCGCAATAAAATTTCTGCGTCAACTTTTTATTATTCATTCGTTCGCCGGTAATGAAGAAAAATGCTAATGCAGAAACGCGCATTGCGAGCGCGATCGTTTATTGCAACATAGTCCTGAATGATCGGTCGAATTAAACTGCGCATCCCAATTAATAAATTCGCTGTTCAAGGTACCTTCGCTCGCCATTTAAATTTCTAATTGCTATCAATCAATGCAAACAAGTTGAAGTAAATGAAATTCCGGACGAACGATCCGTCGAGTGGACTGGATATGCATGTATAACAGCTTAAACTATGACCATCTAACGCAATCGGGAGTCAATTTATTTCCCACGCGGCCGCCGTGTAATATCGGATGAATATGCGCTTTAATAATGTAATGGACTACCGGGAGATAAATTAGCCCGGCGATTTATTCGCTCGTGTCCCGCGCCTGACCTAAATACGAAAAATTCTATGCAAATTTTTCCGCGGCCGGCGTGTTATTAGTGCGGGTGACTTTTTAAAAGAAAGGCACGAAATTGCCGCAGCGCACTTGCGACAGCGAACCTTATATAATAACGCATTCAATCGGCCGGTCTAATTGCGCGGATTAAGCAGCAAAGCCGCGAGTCCCGGGCGCGAAGTAATTTGCGGAAAAAAAGGCACGAGTCAGAGGGGAGTTTGCCGTTGGCGCAGAATCCGCCGCGCGGAGAGATAAAGCTCGCTCTCGCGTGGGTATCGGGCGCGTCGACCATAAAACCCGGATTCCCCCGCACGCCCGCGAGCAAGAAATTCCGCGAGTCGGGGCCCTCGGGATGATCGGCCGTAGTCGGCTAGGAAACTCCTGCTTTGCGTCCCTGAGTTATTCGTCGGATTTTACGCGCCGGGAAAGGGGGAAAGGGACCCGACGTCTATCGCGGGAGGATTGCTAGATTAGTCTTTTTCCTTTTTTTCAACATTCGCGAATTTTTTTTCACGTTCAACAGGGAATATCAATCAGAAATTTTAACCAACGGATTTGGGACGTTGCAACCATTGATGGGCCCGCACCTCGTGCAACTAAAAATCTATTTTTTCATTAGTCCCCAAATAGTTGCAAACAAGAAAGTCAATTCCAGAGGAAATAATAGTCGCGGCGCCCCTGCAGTTATAATCCGCGCTGAGCCGCTCGCGTCATCGAAAAACTACCCCCGAGCAGTTTGTATACGTAACTACGCCGCGGCGCGCGCACACAGGCGCACGCGTGGCCCTTTCTCCGGAATCGCCCCCGGCGGGTCGCGATCGCGATAGATTCGCGACCCTCGCGCGCACGGGGGTGCGAAAGGCGCCGCCACCAATGCAGCGATGAGCGTCGACGCGGAAAAGCCGTCGCCGCGAAGAAGCCCCTGGCAGGCCTGCGTCCGCGCCGCTGCGGCTCCGCGCTAACGAAGGGAGGGGGCGTGGGGAAGGCACTACAGTCCGCAGCGATAGATTAATTGAAGAAAAGCACGGGGCTGGATGGGCGCGGGCGGAGAGCCCCGGTTGTCAGCGACACACGATGGATTTCGAGGCGAGCGTGCAGCCGTGCCGTGCTTGTGTGCGGGCGGCAGTGCGCGCGCGCTTGCGACGACATCGCGTCCGGATCGATACCGCAGAGCGGAGAGACCCCGCTGGCCTTGCAGATACGCGTCCCGCCCGCACCCCCGCGCGCCGCGGGGGAGACGCTCGTAGGCGGCGGGGGTGGCGGGCCGGACGCCCGAGGGGGTGTTGCCATGGCTACCGCGAGGAATTACGCTCGCGCTCTCTCCCTCGCCCGCTTTTTCCATCTCGCCCCCTCCCCCGCGTTATTACGCGCGCGAGCGAGCGAGCGGGATAGAGAGAGAGAGAGAGAGATGGAGAGCGGGTATCTCGCGGGGTCGAGAGCCTCTCGCGCGCGACTTACGAAATTGGAGTTGGCCTCGGCGGCGCTCTTGCCGCGGAAGAGAGAGGGCATTAAGAAAGTCGCGGGTGAGAAGGAGCGCGCCGATGGGTTCACTTTCCAAATGGAAGGAGCGACTATTAGGGGAGCAAGAGCCGCCGCGCGAAATGACGCGACTTTCGCGCTGACGGGAACGGGCCGAGGGGCTCGCATAGGTGAGGATCCGCGGGCGAGCGCCGGTGGGTTTTAAATTTTCGACGGCGAGACGCGTGTACTCGAGGGGTTGTACTACGCCTGCCCCCTATACTCCCCCGGCGCGTGCGTAATTCCGCGCGGAGTGCGGCTCATTGATGAGCGGCGTTGGCTCGCCGTTGGCGCCTCCGCTTTTTTAGCGATACGGTCTGGAAGGTATTTGGGTATTCGTGGAAGAGATAATTTTAGGAGGCGGAATGCAGTTCGTCTCTCTCCCTGCCGCTCGGTATCTGGCCGCGCGGCGAGCAGCAGTGAGGCCGCGCTGGAGAGTATGAAAACGCTTGGGAACGGGAGAGCGAGACACGAAAGAATGCCTTTAAAGCGACGCTCGCGAGACTGCGAGCTCCTCGTGGCTGGCTGGCTGCCGCGTGCGCTGCCGAGCGTTCGCCTCTGCGAGCGTCGCTTTTCTTCCTTTGCCGTATCGATTTTACCTTGATTATTACGGAAACTTTGAAAAACGCTGGTTCGTCCGCCACAATTTACCGTCAATTGGGGTACTGTCAATGAAAATTAATCCTTGTAAACACGCAGTGCTACGATCGACAACGTTGGATCTAATCCGTTCATTGCTTTCGATATGTATATATAAAGGATTTCGGCATAGTTTCCCTTTTATTGCCATGTATATACTTTACCTGGTGTCATGATTTATTTACTTAAGAATTTTTAGTATAAAAGTATTGAGCATTCGAATGAGGAGCATACATGTAATATAATAATCCTATAATTAAAATAGAATCAAATTTAAAGTTTAATTGAACTGCAAAGTCACTTGACAAAATGTATAAAATATTAATATGTCGCTTTTATACTTATGTTCTCTTATTATGAATATTAAATGTGAATAATACATGTGCAATACTCGCCATTCAATCGACAGCTATTTTGAACATAAATTTTGTGCCAATAAACCTGAGTAAATAATATAATGCATTCTGTAGTTCCATAAATATGCGTAGAATTAGCCATTTTTTTTGTGATTCTATGTTTGTTTAATAAGTAACGTCGACAATTATTTTTCTTTTTTAGAATAATGGCTATCGTTCATCATAGATACTATAAACAGTAATGGATTGCAGAGATTATTAACTTTATTTCGCAAAATGTTTGTCAAGGTACGATGGTCAAGCCTAAACAATGATGGATTTTTTTAATAGCTTTTAAGTGGATTATAATTTTACTACTTTTTGACACCTAAAAACATAAAGAAATTCCATTTGGTCCGAGGACTTCGTGAATCCATGTGAACAGCGTTGGCTCTATTGCATTTTTTTCGATATTTTTATTTGCTATAACTAAATTTAATCACGAATAAAATATTGTTAATGTTATAAATAACATTTCACTCTAAGTAAAAACAATTTTAATATTTTCTTTGATAAATGAATACTGCGCTTCCATACGAAGAATCAGTTTATTTTTGAAATATTCAACATTTTTGCTTAAAATTTAAAAACAAAACAGCAGGGACTTTACTATAAGCATTGTGCAAACGATTGTTGTTGTGATCGAATAAGAAAAAGTTACTATACTGTATTTATTTGCAAATTTTATTACGGCTAATTATTGCGTGCGAAAGTTTGAGAAGAACCATTGAAAATTATATTTTCTTGCTTATATAATTTGAAAAATCATACAGCATGGTTTGATAATGTAATATAATACGATACTATAGAATATATTTTCTTTAATTCCTTTCACAGTACTGTACTTCACGCATTAATAATGATCGAAGTTCTCGAACAAAATGATACAGAACGTAAAGCGCGATGGTCTCGTCCTATCGAGAAATCAAGTATTTTCATAGTTAATTAACATTTTTTTCAGTAAACTACCAAATAGTAGCAAAGATTCTTCAGTGCTTCTATAAAATCGCATTGCATGACAAAGCGCCAAATCGTTATTTCAACAATTTGATCTATTTCAATGTGAGGCTAACGCGGACGTCGGACGTTATAACGTTATACACAGTCAATTATAACGTCGATATCGATTATTTCTGTCTAATTTTTTTTAAATTTGCCACTGGTATGATAAACTCTTACGTCTGAACCATTTTTATTCAAGATTGAAAAAGAAAAAGCATTTTTTAATGGTGTGCTAATGAACTGCACTTAACTGTTTTCAACTTTCAAGGTATAAATTCATTAAACGTTCGGAACTGTCTCGTGAAAATGTAAATTAAATCTCCATCTTAGGCATTTCAAATGTAGACTATGCAGATATTTGCGCTTTACATTGGATTAGTATTCATAAATACTTTAACAAAATTCATTTCAATATAGCTAAATGATGTTGGAAAGTGAAATAACGTCATTAAATCGACAGAACGCATTTTCTAAGTGACAAATGAATCTCAAAAAGACAGGACACTTTAATTTTCCGTCGACATTTGTAATCTTTTAACGCAATTATCAATATTATCTATATTACGATTGGACCACTCTGCCAGTAAAGTCGACCTTACGAAATCTACATTAACGCCAATGTCGGCACTTTATTTTCAATATACTCTCATAATGCATTGCAAAAAATGTGTTTATGGCATACAAAACCGAGCGTGTTATAATTTCATTGGAAATATCACACGCACTAGAACGATGAAAATATTTTACAACCATATATTGGATAAATATACGCCAAGGGAAAAACTTAATAAAAATTGCTATCGCGATTAAGAAAGTCTTGACAAGCGAGAAGTTTTAGTATGAAACATAGTAACTTGTAGTATACAAAATAGCAATTTTTATTATTAAAATAGTAATTTCTACAATTTCCGTACTAAAAGTTACTATTTTTATTATTATCTAAAAATTCTCGCTTGTTAAGACTGTCGCTCCTTTCTTAACTGCAATAGCAATTTTTATTAAGTTTTTTTCTCTCAGTGTATTATTATTTTTTTTTCAAATAAACGCTTATATTAACTTGGACATTTTCCAATAATTTCATACTAATTCCTTCCAAAGCATCGAGCCCTGCCTAGTTGAAAATTTGCCGATTGCATCATCGCTAGTATTATGAAAAACATTCGGTGAAAAACACGTCGGAGCCGTGAAATAGTACAATCAGCCGCGCGAACGTCTCACCGTGTATAAAATAGGCGCGGAAGCGTTATCACCGCGCCGGGCCCTTTCCCCCGTCGACTATATCGCCGCGACTTCAAAAATACTCCGCTCGTCCTCGCGCATTACGTAAGGCTCTTTTATCCCACGAGAATATCTCAATCCACGTGCGCGAACCCTCTCGAAGAGGAGAGCCCGGAGCGAATAAAAAAAAAGAGTTAGCGCCGCGCGTGCGAAGAGAGAGAGAGAGAGAGAGACACGAAGTGGGTGCGCGCGGAGAGGTTCTCTCTTGCAAGACGAAGAAACGCCGAACGAAAATATCATTAATTCCGGCTGAGCGCACGAAGAAAAGGAGAGCCGCGCGCGCAATCCGTCTCGATCCGGCGAGCGCGGCTCGCTTCGACCTCGCCGGGGCGCGCGAGAGAGACGCCGCGGGAGCGCGAGCGAGACGGAGCGAGGAGTAGGCAGCTAGCGCACGCGGCTCGAAAACGTCGAGAAATCCGCTTGGCCGCCGCCGCCGCCGTCGTGTCGGGCTGTGCTCCTCTCTCTCTTTCGCTCCCTCCCCCCTCTGACCCCCTCCCCCTCTCTCGGTAAAAAGTCGATGTGCCGAGCCGACGGAAAGTTCCCAGGCACGCCGCACAGAACGACCGAGAGAATGAAAGGGAGCCGGGGGAAGAGAGAAGGAGAAAGGCAAGGCTGCGCGCCGAGCGACCAGTTTCGGCCCGACTCGCGCATCGCCAAAACGGCCTTTTTATATCTCCGTTGTTTACAGAGATAATCGCACGATTCCTTCTCCGGCGGCTTCCACACCATTTCGCAGTCTTAAGTCTCGAGTCTTGAGGGGATCGCTTGAAAATTGCCCGAGTTACGGCCTTTTTCTGGATAGGCCTCTTGAGGCGGTCGCCGCTCGCGGAGCTCCAGGATTTCCTTCAAAATTTGCCGTTTGCAAAATGGAATCGTCTTGGTTGGCCTGAAAATCGATTTTGCGGGTCCTGCATTTGTTGTACTGTTAATGTTCTTTCGAGGCTCCTTTTTTTTCGCCAGTTATAGAGAAATTATGCATTATGTTGGTAAAATTTGGAATTTCCGAGGCGATATGCGTCGTATAAACAAACTGAAAACTGCCTTGTTATTGTAGGTTTTGTTTACCAGAGCAGAATCTCGATTCTGCTTTATTAACAGGATGTGAAACACCAAATTGAGTGGCTGCGTGAAGCGTCACTTTGGGGAATTGCGTTTGGTCGTTCCTATTATTTGTTAAAACCAAAGAATAATGTTAAAAATTAATGCTAAATAAGCACTGGGTTTCAATTCCAACTATTTTTAGGTAAAGTCAAGTATTATTCATTATAGAAATCAAAATTTTCTGCAGCTGAAGCCTTTCTGCGATGAAAACGTTGTTTTCCACAATCCGTCTTTTAATTATTGTATATGAAACTTTGATAGAATAAATTGTAAAAACAGGGAATTTGATTTTCTCAACGTCTAATTTCATTTGTTAAAACAAGTCTGAATAAAGCGATAAAAACCTCGGAAAGTGTTGTTCTAGTCGAGCGTGTCATGCTCGGCATTTTCGGAGGATACCGCGTTTATTGAACACATTTTTTACAATAAAGTTACAAGATTACAACTAATTTAATGAAAATTAGTTCCTGTATCTTAATGCATGAGAAAATCTTCGCAATTGAATAAAATTGTTGGTTAAAACTGCAATTAATCCCGTACAATTTTCCGACGTTCTGCATTTGTTGTTTCAAAACTAACATTTTACAGTGCATTATTGTTAGTACGCTTAAAATAAAATATCAAGAAAAGTTGTCTGATATTCAAGATGGAATTCGCATCATCATTTTTTCCTTTTGTTAACAAATCTTAAAGTAAAAGAGTAAATCGCTTGCAATGAAATTTCCGAGAGACTTTTTTTTGTTTACAGTTTTCTTAATAATTTCAGTTAAAAAAGCATTATTAACAAACTAATAATCAAAGATTATATTTCGGGTGGGTATGCTGATTTGGGTCAAGCTATAAATTGTTAACTATAATCATAATTGAGCGGAAAAAATAGATAAATGATGGTGCCGCAATATTCTTTGGTTAGATTAAGATTTCGTGATCGCATTATTTTGAGAAATTGCTTAAAAAGCTTAACTTCAAATACGACAGAATAACAAATGTAGACAATTTTGATTTCATTTACTAATTTAGTAAGATTACTTATAGAAATTTATAGGTCAGAGATGTAAGAAGATTGAGATTCTCCGACGACTTATCCGAGGCATTTCAATGATTGCCCGATCGGACTATTACAGAGCATTTTAAATATTTGTATTTGAACTTTTTAAATGCTAAAAATTTTAAAAATAAATTCAAAGAGCAATGATGCCGGACTTAAAATACTATACTACTATATGTCAAATGTGCGCCTATTTTTGCGGCTGTATGCTATAAAATATTGCGCGGAGGTGAATCTTGTCTGATCGAAAGGGAGCTATTTTTTCGCAAATGACACCTAATTGAAAGATAGAGCATATCAGAGAACAGAGTTCACATTTTGTAAAAGCTATTTTTTCAAAAAATTAATCCATTTATTCGAAGAAAATTGTTTAAATGAATAAAACTTATAAAATCTTGAGGCGTCGGGATAAATCGGACGGTGTTTAAATTTCTTTGTTTAAAAGCGTGGCACATTTAACTTATTCATTAGATAAAACTGACATACATTTTATAATAAAACTGAAAAGAAATTCACGGCAGCATCGAGAGTTCGCTGTCACGGTTCATTCGAAAAATCATGTTTATACATTTTATTTTTCAAAATAGATTGCACTACGTTTTTAGTATATATACTCATCATTTTTTACAGCAAACAAAATGGAGAAATTCGATGACGTTCTCACGGCGTTTTAAAAGCGTCTGTACGAAATTCATGCTCAATATCAATCGTTTATCTTACAAATTTTACTGTTTAACTACAAAAAAAAATAAATTTTGAAGGTCTAGTCGATGTAACGTGTAACCTGAGATTTGTTACAAACTAAATTTAAGTTTTTAAGCTGAAATGAACTAAAGATAAGCTCCGAAAATCAGTAGCAGTGCGCAACGTATCTCATGTTTTTGTTCCTAAATTCTGGATTTGTGATGTTGTATGATTTATAAATTTTGTAAGCCAACTAAAATTGATTACATTGAACATCTCTGAAGTAGATGTGTAAACTTTTATTATATATTTACTAAGTATTAATGAAGTTTTCGTTATTTGTTCAATGAAGCCTGCGTCCTTCTACTTTTATCGTTGCTTGTTTTTGTCAGTTTCACAACATCAACCTTAATAAAAACGCTAAAATTTCTTCAAATAATTATCAATAACTGTATACATAATGCAATTGACGAAATACTTCGTATAAAAACGGTATTTCTAGCTAGTTATAAGCAAATTATATAATATGAAATTCAAGGAAGACAGAATCAGTCGGCTCCGTTTTTCTGTATAAAATACACATTTTTACTGTTAACCTGTATTTGGCAACTTTTCATTTTGAGAGATGGTTTAGTGATGTTCTCGCGCATATTTTCACATATTCTGGCTTTTCTAACACAAAAATTACTACCCGAAATGTAACATTTTTCTTACAAACCTTATTTCGCTGGCTACTTTCATTGAACTTTCTCAACGTTTTATTGCAAACTATAAACTATTTATATGTTTCGTTTCTCATCATACGCAGGACAAATTGTTGACAATACACTTATAAATAAGTATTGCAGAATAAAAAGTAAAAACAACAGTCTTTCCATAGCTTTCGCCACTCTTTATAGCGTAAAACTTCGTAGCCCCTCGAGTTTCCTCAGAAAAATTTTCCACTTTTCGGACAAACCCGAATCCACCCGCATGGTGAAATTCCCCGAGCGCTTCATTGATCCACGAAGATGGCATTGGGCCCAACGTTTCTACAATGGAAGCACCTAATAAGATCGTAATCGGCCGTCACGCGGAATCTCCCCGGACTTGAGAAAGCGGAAAACAGCGTTCCGGAGTCAGCTGCGAGCCGCGACTCCTCTGCTTTGCATTCCTAGAGAATCTCGCGGCTCTCCTCTAGCGGTTATCTACAAAGTGCAACCGCAGAGGGGCATTCCACCCGTGACGCTTGCCATAAATCCGGCGAGAAATCAGTCGGCGCGAGGTGAAAAAAAAACGCCGACGCACACGAATAAAAAAAGAGAGGAGCTCCTCGCTCGCTCGGGGGACAAAGCTATCTCCTCGCGAATCTGCGCTCGATATTCCCAAAGATCGACGAGGACGAAAAGCCCCGGCGTAATATTGCGTTCCCCCTCACTTTGCGCGGCGCATATCTTGCTCGTCTTGTGTCTCTCCTCGGGGCCGGGGCAGAGCCCAAGGAAACGGGGCGCGCTCTCTCCCTCTCTCTATGCTAAGTACCTGCAAATGCAGTATTTAACTCGACTGTCATATTTTACATGTCTAATCTGCTAATTTTTGAGTAACTGTCTAGTGCTATTTCCCCGACACGCGTTAGTATATCTAAATTTTGTATATTATTTTTTTTCATTTCAATCTATGATGGTATCCCTCAACAACGGCGAGACTGAGAAGACTGTGGAATGACCTCCCAGTTGAGATTACAGAGATTTCGCAAATAGGTGTTTTCAAAACTGCGATATACGCTCTCTCACAGAGATTTATTAAATTTGTATAATTATAAGGGGCTTGTTAGCCCGTTTAATGATTAAATAGATCAACAAATAAATATTATCCTAATGTATTATTTGTTGGCTGCAAGGCGGAATAAAAGGCTATCTATCTCTCTCTCTCCCCGCACGTAAGCCCGCAGCGTGCGTGTGCGGCTCGTGTGTGCGGAAGCGCAGCGCGCAGGCAAGTAGGGGCGTCGCGCGGATGTGTGAGCCGTCGGTGTGCTTGCGCCTGCGTTCGCCGAGGGGCCGCAGCCGGCGTTTGTGCTCTCCGAGGACGGAGAGGAGCGGGTTTCGAGGCGCGCGTGTAATACCCATCGGGGCCGAGGGGCGCAGGGCCGGGACCTGCTACAAAATGGTCGTGAAGGAGAGCCGACGGAGGACCCCGAAAAACGTTGCCGAGAGCCGCGCGCGGGAGGGGTATCGGCCGGCTTTGAAAGGGCCCCGAAGGAGAGAGCCGTTTCTACCGGCCGAGCATTCCCGAACTTTCGTTCCGAGCTCTCTTTCTCGCTCGGCGGTAATTGTGCAGCGCGAGCGCTTGAAAACCTGAAAGCGCTCGGCCGCACGCATACAGAGAGAGTCGGGGGTACGTACGCGCGAGCGCCTCTACCCACACGCGCGTCCGAGGCGAGAGATGATGATTTTTCGTCTCGCGCGTGTATATATAGCGCCGCTGGTCGGCCCTTGCGTCTCGCCTTTTCTCCGGAGAGCCGATGATGCGCTTTCACGCCTTTTCTCGCTCGATCGCGCGCTCGGCATTTTCCCCAAACTCCTTTTTATATGCCCAATTAGTCGTTAATGCGACTGCGTGTGGGTCCGGACGTGTTTGTCTGATTCTCACGTTTCACGATCGCGAAACATGTAGAAAAGTTTCGCGAGCGGAATGGCGTCCAATTAATTTTCAATGCAAATATATTGATTTTTATTTACAAAAAAAAGACGGCTATAAATGTAATAGAAAAAGTTTGTAGAAAAAAGTCAAGCGATAATTTACTAAATATAATGTCATGAAATACAAATACTTAAAATAACTAAGATATGAGAAACTTGATATCGCTCTTTAATTATTCAAAGCAGTGTGTTTTTTAACGCGCGGCAGTTAGTAGCGCATTGAGTCATCTGCAATGACTTTATGAATGAGAACTCGTGTGCAAATCAATTGGAAAAAGATTGCTCTAAATTAAGAAGTAACGAGAAATGACGTAGGGTGTAGCGTACCCAAGCTTTTCATATTTTTTCTTACACGTAATTCTAATTCTATAAAGTTTCAAAGTTTATCGCTTATAATTAGAACGATCACTTGATTTTACGTACATCCAAACTATGCTAAGTTTGTCGCGCTCGATGAATTAATCTTATTTGTACAGGACATTTATTTTGATAAAGTGAGAAATTGAAGTAAGCATACAGCGCACAAGTTCGTGCTCTTTTATTATTCACTTATTTTGTCTGCTTGCATCCCAGCAATGCATTTGTTTAATGCGCGACCCGAATTCCGAAGCTGTACTTTTAAGATACCATAATTTTTATTTGCCGTAATATTTAAGACTATGACTCGATGAAATTTTATTAGCATGTAATTAGCAATTTAAAATTAGACTTTCAGATTACAGGAACATTGTAAAATTTTACGAGAGTTACAAAAAAAATAATTGTGGGCTTCTCGAGCGTTGAGCACATACTACATCGACAGTTATTACTCTGCATGAAAATCGTGAATTATTATATTAAATTATTTAAGAAAGTCAGATTTTTCACGACAAATTCTCCTAAGATCAAAATGCAGACTGCATACGAGAATGAAAAAATGTGCTTCGTAGAGAGACAGGGAGAGAAAAGTGTTGATAAACTATTTTGTAACGGGGACAGACTCGCCAAATAAAAAGTTTTACTAAAAAAATATAGTAAAATGTGCTAGACTCACAGTAAATTTTACTCTTTTTGGTAAAATTTTTTATTTTTCGAGTCTGTTCCTGCGTAACAAAGTAGTCTAGTAATTTACACTAGTCTTTTCTCTCCGTGTATAGCTGTACAAGTTGAAAACGCGTCTAGTCAATTTTTTGCGCTATATCAGCTGCATCAGCACGACAATTCCCGTTACACAGATTCCTTTCTTTTTGTCCAGCCCTTGTGTCCCCGAAAAAAGCCGCGTACTCCGGCGAATATATAGCCTCTGCATTCGAGTGATTTCGCGAAAAAAGTCACACTGGCCCGCTAACGTCGTACCCGCTCGCCGAGACCGCGCTCGAAAAAGGAAGGAGAGCTCGTAAAAAAAAGGAGAACAGTGGTCGGTTTTTTCCTCGCGTGCGCCCGAGAAAATCAATTTCCGCGGCGGCGCGAGGTGCGCGCAGCGGCTAATTTAAAAGCAAGCAAAGGCCCGCGCAGCAGCAATAATGAATAATCCATACGCTCGCCGGAGGAAAAATATGCGTCCTCGCGCGAATAAATGTTCGCGCGGTGGCCTCTATATCTCGCGCCTTTACGCACACGCTTGGCGCACGCCTACGTGCATGCCCGCATTGTGCGCTCCCGGCCGCTATATAAGGCAGAGTTTAAGCGCGATAACAGGCGCTCGATAACGGCGACGTACCGCTCCCTCCATCTCTCTCGCTCCTACAGCGTGCGCCGCGAACGGCTATAAACATCGGCCCCGCTCGCACATATCGCCCGAGAGCCTCGCTCATATTCGCGCGCGCGCACACACACTCGCGCATAATGCGCGCTACCTGCGGTGCATAATGCACGAGCGCAGCTCCTCCGCCGGTCCGAGAGGGGGCCTTAGGTTGGGTTAGGCTCTCGCGCCCGCGGACGTGCGAGCGAGACGCGGCCGGAGAGTCCGCTATTATGCGCCGAGCCTCGAGCGACCGTCCCTATGTGCGATCGGCGCAGTGTATATGTGCCTTTGCGCCTCCGCGCCAGTGCTGAATTAATAATTGCTCGTCCTATCGGCGAGCAAGTGCTCCTAGCGGTCTTCTTGCCTGCGCGAATCGCGACCGAGCCCTTTGGCGGTCACAGCGCTCTTTATATCTCATTTTAACACCGGCATTATTTTTTTCCATTTTGACGCCATTGTCTTTTTAAGAGAGCATTGGTCAAACGATGGCAAAACTCTAGGACGTTGGCGCATTGTTTTGCACTTTTGCGCGTTTTTCGAATTTCGATTGGTATCGCGGCGTGCGCTGTAACGCGACCGTCGCGTAATCAATGTCATTTGCACGGAGCGACTTTTTGTTCATATATAGCGCCTTATCGTCATGAGTCACTACTTGGAGCGGAACCTTTTCACTCCAATCAAGCGCGGCTTTCTCGTTCGCTCTCGCGCAGAGGGCAACAAATTCATAATTAAAATTGCACTCAATTTTCCTGTCATTATTCACTGACTTAATTAATGAATGTCAAGACGACGTTTAATAAATCACCGTAATTTCAGAACTTGTCCGATGGTAATTGTACTCAGCCAGTTTGTATATCAAACTTTTGTGTATACAACATTCTACATTCACAATATTAACAAACTGCATTATCTCGGTAATTATTTAAAAACAAGCGTGTCAGTTTTAATCAGGCGAAGCGCGACGATTCTGCAAGTTTCTTAAATAATTATTATTAATAAACGCCATAGCATGATTACGAATGAGTGTTGCCTTCCGTCGTTCAGAAATGTTCGAACTCCGAAATTCTAATATTCGATGGAAAAAAAAGATACTACACTGCAGAAAGTTGTATAATATATACACGACGAGATGCGTTACTGAGCTGCGATGGATTGCCGAAGCCAAGCTTGCGATAGCTGCCGCGGGCGCGAAAATCGAGGTGCGCCTTGATCGAGGATACAAGGGGGCCGAAACGCCGATGGGGCGCTATCGGAGATCGCGGCCGAGATCGTCCGTCATCGCGTGGGGGTGAGAATGGAAGATCTCGAATTGCCGCGCTTGGATCCTCCTCGCGGCGGCGCGCGACTTCTTTCCCTCCCGCGCGCGTATAAATAGGTCCCTGGGGCCCGGGGAACATGCTAATGCCCCGCGGGCAGCGCGTCGTGCCCCGAGATCCGCGGATAGGGCTCGTATCTCGCATCTAACGGCGGAGACCACGAGAATGTAACGAGCCGCGCGGCGAGCGCGGGCCCCGATAGCCCATCGACTCGAGCGCCGAGTTTCTTATATCGCGCCGCGTGCTGAGAATTCCGGATGCTCGTTTATTCGCGGATCCGCTCGCGAGATGCGCGCCGCCGTCGGGTAATTAACGATGCCTCGGTAGCCGGGACCGTAATGAGTGCCCGCTGCCGACGACTTCAGCTGTGAACGCGCGTACCCTTGCGTTTATTATGATGAATGACGCGCAAGCCTCTATTGATTTATTTTCGATCGCCTGCTCGATGGGGAGTAATTAGCTTGCGCTATCTTTACGAGCCTACGATCGTTCGGTTTGCTGCGGTGGATGCACCATTCTGTACGATCGCGCGCTTGGATTCTTCCGATTGATAAGAGTTATAGCGGCGCTTCGTCGGGGACCGATTATACGGGACAGAAATTGGATTTTAATGCGGGAGATTAAGGAACACAAAGGACGGACATTGAAAAACGATTCAATCATATTTAAATGTGCAGTAAGTAAAGTATTAGAGGCAAATGAGTAGCGTCGGTCTATCTTTCAGATCCGCATAAAAAAAGATATATTCGGTATAGGGTCGACTGACGCGTATTAATTTTCCATTAGAAATCGCATGCGAAGGCGCGTAAGAAATCACAACCTTATTGAAGCTCAACGGCGGGAAAATATACGTACTTTTGCCTTTCGCTTGTTGTCTAACTCTGCATCCGAAGAAGTTTAATTTGAAACTCAAGATGGCGAGTGTAAAAGACGCAGACAAACGCGATTGTTGGTTTGAAAGTCGCGAAAAGCCGATATCAGCTCCGCAGTCAAACATTTCAAATGGTTGACCATGCTGAATAGTTAATGGAATGTCGGAGTAATAGTATCTCATAAATAAGAGCGAGAGGAAGAAGTTCATGGGCCATTAAGGCGAGATTCTTATAAATGAGAATTCGGCATGAAAAATGCTCGCAACAACCCTTCCTTAACCTTCGTTCGTAATCTCCTCGCGCGCGCGCTTGCGAGCGGGAGAAGGAGATGCATTAAATCCCACGGGCTCTCGCAAAAATGCACAATGCCCCATGTAGGAGATCTTGCAGCCGGCGACCGCACACTCGTGTACGTGTGTACGCTCGCCTCGTCCCCGCGAGGCATCTCGCTGCGGTTTAGGACGCGGCTCCAAAGAGGAGACCGAGAGAAAAAAGGAGCGCGCGGAGAGACGAGCCGAAGGTGCAGAAAACAAAAGGAAAGAAGTCGCGCTCGCGGTGAAGACGAAGCGGCCAAGAGGAGAGAAGAATAATCGCATCCTCCGCTGTAATTCTCCGTGGGCCGCGAGGCCGTGGGCAGGAGCATTGCCGGTGGTAGGTTGCTCGTTTATTTCCTCCCCCCGCTCCCCCTTCCCTCGGCGATTCGCGACGATGCACGCCAAAGCGGCCTCGCCGGCGGATGTACTCGGCTCCAGGGATATTTCGGAGATGACGCGCCTTCCATTTCGCCCCGGCACAATATTGGTGACACATGGCTTTCTCGCTCCGGCCGGCCGGGCTCTGGGATACCATTTTGTTTGCTAGTTGGGAGTCACGGACGAGCGGGACTCTGCTAGCTTCATGCCTTTTCTGAGTTTCTCTTCGGCCTTCGTTAATTTTTCACGAGCGGCAATTTGACAGAGCGCGGCACGAACAGTGTATCTTGAACGTTTAATAAAAAAATTTTGTCCAACAATTTAATAAGAAAGTAGTCGATTACTGACGCGTGGCAAGTGAAATAGTTAGAATTTCTAGAGAAAATATTAAATTTCTCCTAAGAGATGCTGCATGTCTGAGAGTCCGTTCTAAATAGACTGTTATTTTCGCGTTGGATTTATTGACACTAGCTGTGAAAAAACAGCTTAGTTACTGGAATCAGCGTCGCAACTGTTATACAAATCGCATATATAACTATTAATTGTGGCAGACTTTTAGGGAAAAATATATAGAATACGTATTTTGTGATTGATTAGTTTTCTTTTTTCTAAATATGAACAAAGAATCACTTTTAATTTAAGAATTAGTTGCAGAAAAAGGTGTTTCAATAGGACGCGCGTGATTAAAATATCGTGTCACGATCAATTTTAATTTCCAGCAGGATGGCCGTGAATTTAGGTAAATCTTTAAAGGATTAAAAAGCTCCTTATTGCGAAAATGAATCTAGGCTGTATAATCGATAAGAAAAAAGAAGCCGAAAAAATGGTTACTGCGTCGTTTCGTCACTCTTCCGCTTGTTTACAAAACGAAAAGATAATTCCAAGTATCTTTGTACCTAAAAAATACTTGGCTTAAATCAATTAATTCAAAGTTCAGGTTACCTTTGCTATCAAATCCTTACCCATCAAACATACCAAATTTCTTTTTTTTTTTTCATAAAATTTAGCATTTACCATGAAATAATCATTGCAAAAAAAATGACGAAATACATCACGATCTTAAATAATATCGCTACCACTGAAAGATTGATATTTTGCATCGCTCGACGATGCTGCGAGCGAGCAAACATCGGCATTCGTCGATAAACAACGCGACGCCGCCGAGACAAAGCTTCAAATGGCCGAACTGAAAAACGTCCATAACTCGGGAACGGCCGGTCCCAGCGAGACGAGACACGAGTCATTTTTCGTGACAAAAGGTACGGAACAATTTGCAAAAAGTCCCATGCCTCTATCTGCCCCCGTTGGCCCGCTACGAAATCGTCGTTTTTGGCAAGATCGGAGCGCGGCGCAGTGCGCAGGCGCGCGGCCTCGCGCGTGTACACAAGCCGCGTCGTCTATACTCGCTCGGCGCGGCTCGGAGCTCGGCGCGCCGCCGGCACGCGTTTACGTAACTGCGTCGCAGAAAATTGGACGCGCGATCGTCCGCTTGCGCTCGGCATTTTCGGATCGCCACCTACTTTCTTCCGCCAATCTTCGTCCTAATCGTCTGCCCTCCACGCGCTTCGGGCCGCAAACTTTGTGTTTCCGCGGCTCCGTCGGCGCGAACAAAGCGGCGCCGCGCGGTATGAAATTTGCAAAGGCGTTGCGTAAGGCAAATATTAATTTTAGCGCGCGGCATCGTTTTGTTATTACTTTGAGCGGCTGCAGCCGCTCGAGGGAATTATACGCGAGCGGCGTCTGCGAGAGACGCTTTTGCAGCCGCAATTGTAATTAGCCGCGCGGTCTTACGTAACGACGCGGCGGACACAGCCTATATCGCACTTTTCGCCGATGTTTACGCGCTCGAAAAAGAGCGGCGCGCGCGAGAGTCTATCGCGCATTCCGCTCGAGTTTTTTGCGCCCGCCTCCGTGCCGCAAAACGGAGAATCGCGTGCGCGCGCCGTTAAAACTATTAATTTTCGGAGCGATTGCGACGCCCGCGAGTGGTGCGCTTCGCCGCTCGCCTTGGACAAGTAAGCGCCAAGGTAGATACGTACGGCGTGCGTTGAGAAATTGAACAGGTTTCGAGCAGCTCGGCTGTGGGGGAAAAAAATGTCGGCGGAAAATATTAAAACCGGCTGCGCGACTAACCCGCTGCGCGCGGAAGAAGCCAAGTCCGCTCGTTACGCATCGCCAATTGTCACGAATGTCTCCTGTGCTCGTCACCTCGCCAACGTTTCGTCGTTGACGTGCAAACGCGTCGGATGCTTCGATGGGGAGCAACAAGATGGATGGCATCGCCAAGCCGTTCGTTGCTCCGAAATTTCTCTTTTTTACGGAGAAGAACGTTGTTTTTTATCGAAGTAAGACTAGACGCGCAATTTTCAAGGGTCACAGGATCTGCTGGCGGTGTCGTTTTTACAAACTGCCAATAACTAAAGTGCAGAGGTGGAAAATAAAGAGGCTCGGCCAGAAGCGAAGCGCTCCGTACGTCGCCGCCGCGGAGATTATTCCCGATTATCTAAAACGCTGTTTACTTTTCAATTGATATATTCCTGTCTGGACGATCTCGAAGCCTTATCTTATCGTGCTGCAACTTTCTTTATTCAATTTCCTTTGATTATCGTTCCAAAAACGTCATTTCCCCGACCGCTCCAAAGCGGCGCGAGCGCGAGCGTCGCTTTAAAATTACATTTTTCGGATGTACGCATCGTACTGACTCCCGTTTGCTAGTCGCGAGCAGATTCCTCGGGTCTCTGGCTTTCTGCCAGCGCGAGAATTTTCTCAAAATACTAAAAAAACAGGCGCACTTTTGCGAAATCTCGCGTCATCCCCGCTCGATGCGTACGCCACCAGCGGGCTTGCGCAGGCGAGCGACTCCGCGCGTTCCTCTCGGCCCTTGGACCCATCGGGAAAAATTTGCTCCTCCTCGCAGTTCGGGCTTGCTGAAAAAAAAAATAAGAAAGAGGTCCGGAGCTCCATAATTTTTCGGATCTCCGTGCAATCGAGGAGGGAAGGGCGTGTCGAGCGGGTCCCGTAAAACCCTCGCCGCTCTGCGGGAAAATTCTGGAAAAGCCCGAGGCTTTTGGGCGACGAGCGCTCGCACCGACGAACAAAGGCGATGCCGTGCGGCGGCGGCGTCGCCCGGCGGAGGGACGCGTCGTGGCCAAAAGAGCCTCGGCATCGCCGAAAGGGAGCGAGAGAGAGAGAGCGGCTCGGCAGGAGAGGAACGCGCGCGCGCCACGCCCTGCTCTCACAACGTTGCCATATGTCCCGACGAGCGATGGACGCTGACGCTATAGACGCCGAGCGCTTCGATCGCGAGCGCGTGCGCGCCGCCGTATGCGTGACTGAGCGCTCGACGCACACGCGACGCGCGAGGGAACTTTGAATCCAAATGGATCTGAGAGAGACGGAGAATGACTGAGAGAGAGAAAGAGGCTGGTATCGCTCATGGTCTCATAGCTGGGTATTGGATGGGATCTCGGGGGATGATGGTATCCCCTTTTATTGGGAGGCCGTCGAATTGCTCCGATAATTGTGTCGGGAGGCGAGAGCCGCTTGACTAAATTGCCAAATCACCGAAATTGGCGAGTGGAGTTCACGGGAGGGATGAGATTTTGGCGAGGAAGCGAGGGAGAGGGATGAGTTTGGTTGTGAACTGTAGAAAAAGGAATTATTGTTGTTTGAATCAATGTTAGCGAAGAAAAACAGGCTGCTTTCGCAATGGAGAAGAGGTTGAACGGACGTTCGGGAAAACGAATTTTTTCAATAAATAAATGATAAATTTGACTTTTCAATGCGTTCAGAGTTATTCAGGAGGTTTGAGCTATAATATTTGCGAAAGTAATTGTTAATTGGTTTTTAAACAAAGAAAAAAACTTATGTTATTATGGGCACTTAGTGAATAAGCGCCGAGTCCTGATTACGAGCGTTATACGTTTTAATTCTATATTATACCGAGTTCTGTACTTTTAACAAAAAATACACGAAATTTTAAAGTTTTCATAATAAATTTATCGTTCTAAATAATACTACTTTTAGTTTTAATGTTAATAACGTACACTCAACTATCAACTTTATCTTTTGCGCCACGTGGATCGAGCGATTGGTTCGATGTTTCTTCAACAATTGCGTATATTTAATTAAGTATTTATATTGTTCTCATGGAACATCATAAAACTTGTAAAAATATTATTTATATTCCACATAACACCTATGTTTAATAAAAATTAATAATCTATTTCTTTATACGCAATAAATTGTGTCCGACCTACAAACTTTTAATTTGTATAATACATTTTCTACAATAAAGAATTGCACAAAATTTAGTTTTACATTATTTACCCAACTGTACATGAAGTACACTAGTACTTTGAATACTTGAAAGTAATATTACTCTGTATATTTATTTATAAGCGTTAAAAACGCGAGATAAGCGATTGTCGCATAACCCGTAGCAGCCCTTTTATTATTAAGATTTTTTTTTAACTACAGATTTAAGAGAGAAGTTTCATGTCGTGTCTTAAGTACTTGTGTCTTTGTTATATGCGATAGACATAATGCCATTGTACACCTATAATATCATGGTCATAGTTTATTTTTCATAAAAAAATAAATGAAACAATATTTCACGTTCGATTTTCCGCACTTTTAATGCTTATCTTGAAGAATGGAATGACCGTAAACCAATATATCATGAATTGCAAATAACTTGCGGAACAACTGTAACTATTTCTGGTAGGTATGTAAAATAATGCAATTATCGCATAAGGTGATCCGTCTTTTTTACGCCCTGGAGCTGTTGCGCGCATTTTTTACACTACCCAGCAACTTAGTATTAAAAATATACATCGACTCCAACTATTCGCTCATATTTTCTTTAGCATCGATCTATAATTACTGTTTATAAATGAATTCTGTTGTTCCGCATAATTCGATGACTCTTTGCGACTGCTTTTCTCGAAGGAACAATGAAAACGATATAGCACGAACATATAAAATTAAGATTTGATGATTTAATGAATAAATGCATTGAAAGCTTTGAATCCTTACACGTATTAAACATGTTTTTAAAAAATGGTTATATATTTATGTTAAAAACCTTCGTTCTTGGATTTTTCTACAATTCTTTTTATATATACTTATCTTCCTATATATACTTTCTTTATATATATATACTCGGCGCCTGAAGTGGAGTAAAGTATATTTTTAAAACAATTAGGATAAAATGAAGTTTACGGCTATAGCATTTGCACAAGCACAATAGTCGCGCCTCTAAATTCGAGGTCATCGTATGCATTGTTGCGTGACGATTCGGATTCTAAAACGCTGATATGCTGCAGCTATTTTAAGATATATCAAAGATCGAAATATTGAATACATTTTAATCAAAACGAAAATAATTACTTTTGCTTTGCAATATCATGGAAACAACATGTAAGCAGTGCTTTGCCTAATCTTCCAAAAATTGTATAATATACATTAAAACTACAATTATTTCGCATTAAAGTAATTTAAACTTTTACTTTTGAAGAATTTTTTTTGTCAATTACAAATGCAATATATTTTATGCATTATTGGTGATGATAAACCGAGTAAATGATTTTCTGAGCACTGCAATCGTTAAGGTATTTTTCTTTGAAAGACTATAAGTCACCATTTCTTATAAATTACTTTCGTATACGACATTCCACGAGCGTCATACATGCAGGTTGAAACAATGGCGGAACTAATTTAATTTGAATATCTGGAACTTGTCATTGTTAACAATTAAAAGGAAGGAGCAATACTTATGTCTAAAAAGAAAAGAAAATTATATCGCGATTGACCGCAACCTCGCCATTTTACAGCTTTAATTTACGCCAGTCAACTTGTGAATCACGGCTTTTGTTTGGCTGATTCATAAAACAAAGTGTCAGTAAAGTTATTGCACAATTACGTATATGTGTGGTCTATTTTTAATTTTGACGCTGCCATGTTAAAAAATTAAGCAGTAAACATTATTATTCATAATATATAAAAAGAGCAGGCATTCGCGATGAGGTAAATTATATATAAGATAAAATTAGTTTCCCATAATACAATAAACATTTATTTTGATTTTGAGTATTGGAATAGAAAATTTATTAGTTTGTAGATTCGATAGCACAATCTACTGCGTATTAAATTTTTGTGGCATCAGCCTTCTTGA
This sequence comes from Sycophila sp. Sp_5, assembly GCA_018906775.1. Lineage (NCBI taxonomy): Eukaryota > Metazoa > Arthropoda > Insecta > Hymenoptera > Eurytomidae > Sycophila > Sycophila sp. Sp_5. The sequence continues at coordinate 625,220 of JACCID010000076.1, forward strand.
ATCAAGACATTAGTTCGTTAAAAACAGATTTTCGACTTCAATTCAAAGAGGATAATTTACTCTAATTATATCAGCAAGATTTTTCATTATGCAGTCGTTATCAAGGTGAATCTTGCAGAAAATAAGTTAAAACGAGCATTTCTTAAGCATTTTAAAAAGCCTTATTTAGCATTACGAGTGAAATGGCGGTTTTACAGACTAGAAGCGGTCAAAAAAGCAATTAAAAAATGCTTAAAGCTTGGTAAATTTGGAATCAAGTACAATACAAGTTCTCGGGACTATATATATACTATAAGTGCGTCACAGATAATTTTAGGATAATTGTGTGTTGAGGGCCTAAGCAAAGTGACTCTGATAATTCTCACGAGTTGGAGAAATTTATTCTGCGGCGCACCTATCGAACACTATGAAATTGTGTATCAGCGGCAAAGTTTTGATTTATCGCTGCTAGAAATTAGTGCTTATAAAATGGAAATAAGCAGTTCCAATCTCGGTTTATGTAATGAACCTTTTTTCTCTTGTCTCTGTTCTTATTTTTTAGAGAAAATAAACGTGTGTAATAAAATAGATACTGGCGCAATGCCGCAGCGGAATATATTCTTGCAACTATAAGTAGATAAGAATCAATGGAGGATGGGATGCCAAGGCTATTTTCATTTAAAAATAAGGAACAAAAAATTTAAAACAAAATAAGGAAAGGTTGTACTATATAGATGATTGTGATTTAGCAAGTCGGTTTGTTGGCATGCATCCACAGAACACTAAGAAAAAACAGTCTATAGTTGTTAAGAAAAAGAAAGATATATGCAAAGTATTTTATTGCAAATTTTGTTCACTCCTGATTTAGACAGTAACTTGAATGTTAGGTAAATGAATTTGATAAACTTTTTTTATAGTCTGACTACATAAATACGTGAAAAGTTCGAAAGAGTTTATTGTACATTACTCCGTTTTAAGCCATATTGAATGACTTTTATTTCAAAAGCCTCAGTCTCCATTAATTTTTGGTTTGCATTTTTAGTTTTGAAGCACAAAAGCTTTTAAATTTGTGTAATCTGTGAAGCATCGCTTTCGAGCCGATAATAATCTTAGCACATTACACTAAGAGAATCCTCTAATAAGAAGTATAGTTAGAATTTTATCACAGACTGCAGATGCAGTGATGAATTGTTCTAAAAAGATTCTTGAAAACATGCCAATGTGGACAGTCTGTAACAGTATAGTGATATATTTAGAAATAATTCGGATACATTTCTCTTCGTAAAGATCTTGCGTTCTTCATCATTCGGCGAAATCATTGCAATTGTACAGTTAGTCCTTCATGTAAACCTTTGAAATTATAAGAAATGCTTTATTACTATCCGCATTTTATAGTACATGAGGTAATGGATGAAAATTCTTATCAACGGTTCCAAAAGAGAAAAAAACGTTGTACACTATGTTGTATTTCAGTCGTGTTCTGAAAATGTTTTCCCTGGAATGTCCATTCCGTATTCCACGTTACAAATGAATCTCACAAATAATGTTTTGAATTTGAAACCTCATCTATAGGACTTTAACCTTAAAATTGCCACTGTAACGTCAATTTTCAAATATCACACAAGACTATGGCGCAGGAGTTGATTATTTAACTCATGCGACAGTTTCTGTGTCATAATGTGTTCAATATTTCGCTCATATTGGAAAAAGTTGTAGAATATCATAGTTGCCGAATATTTGCGTGCTATAGTTTAGAATAGAAAAGCTCGATATCATAGATTTAAGGTTATTTTCCAACCCAGCGGGAGGAGACCATAACCTTTTCTCGATTCCGGCATCCGATCGAAAAGGTTACGATTTCGGCCTCGCTAGATCAAAAAATAACTGTACGCGACATGGGTGGTAAAATTTGTCTTTGTTTAGGACCATTTTACTTTACTTTCCTTATCACGTACTGCACTACTTCGTCTCTAACCTCAATCAGGTTACATAGTTTTTCTACAATTTCCCCAAAAATAAGAATTGCGACCTCAGCGACTACATGCACTATTGACAGTAGATCCTTTAAATTGCCCCCATAAGTTTGCTAATTCTGCGTAAAGAAGTTATCGAATGCAGTTGGACGAAACGTTAGCGAGGCTTCGCTGAACAATTAAGAATCTAACGGTGCGATGGGCTGAAAAACGCAGGACGCGGACGACGCGCCGCGAGAGAAAAGGAGCGCAAAGCGAGAAGCAGCGAGCCAGGATATTTCAATAGCCGCGGCACTCCAGCAGCGCGGCGCGAGAAGCTCCATCGAAAGAGAGAAAGAAAAAAGAGGGCTTCCCAACTCGTTGAGCTGCTGTTGCCGTCGCCTCTCGCGCGCTCGCGCACACACCGCCGTTTTGTACTCCGCGAGCGCGAGGCATTCTCGAGGGATAGACGGAGACGGAGCGCAGCCCATTTACACACGCGCATACGCGCACGGCGCTCTCCTCTCCCTCCTCCCCCTCCGCCACCGCCGCCTCCTCCTGCCCCAGCCTCGCCGCCCGTCGGTGTACTCGTCGCTGGTTGCGCGCTCACGCACACCGCCGCCGAGTCGCCACCGACACAAAGAAGCCAGTGCCGGCGCGCAGCCAGCGAGAGAATAAAGAAAAGGTCGCTCTCGCGCCGCGGGGGCAGGGGGCCGCCGACTCTCCGGTAGCGCGCACACGCGCTCGCCCGTCTTCGTGTGCGCGTCCGTGTTGCTCGGCGGAGCCGTTTCCGTCGCGGTGCGCGGCAATGAGAATCGCGCGCGGAGACGGGGCGAGGGGCGAGGTCGCCGAGGCGCTCTCGGCCGTTCCCGCCGCGACACGCCCACGCGCCGGCGGTGGGGCGGTCGAGGGGCCGCGCCCTCCGCGCCGTTGGCCGCCGCGCCGGCCGACCCGCCAATCGCCGGCCGGCCGGCCGCGCTCCGCCAATGAGCCGCGCGCGCGCTCCTCTCGCGGGGGCACCTTCGCGCCGAAGGACGCGGCTCTTTCTCCGCGCGCCGCGGAGGACACACTCTCGTTTCGGGCTCGGACGAGGCTGCACGCGCGGCCGTGCACCGCCACCTTCGCTCCGCGAGATCCGCCAGGCGATCGAAGGCGCGCGCGCCGAGCAGCGGCAACCCAGCGTTCCGAGCGCCGCGCGACTGTGTTTGTGCGCGAGTGTGCCGCGAGTTTCGGGCCGCGCGACGTTGCCGGCTCTCCGGGCGCCCGCGAAGACGCGCGGGCCTGCCTCGACGGACTCTCCCTACGGCCGGGCTCTTCTCGCGGGCAGCTTCGCGGCAGTTGGCGACGGCCGGCGCGAAGTGGAGCAGCGCTCGCGAGGCGCGTATCGAGCGCGCGCGAAGCGGCAACGCCGCGCTATCTCCTCGTCCATCTCGCGCGGCGGCGGCGGCGGCGGGGCGGCCGAGTCGTGCCTCGGGGAGCGAGCGCGCGCACGCACACAGCCGCGCCACGACGCAGTAGCGGGCGCAGAGGGCGCTGCAGGGCGCGCGATCGGCGCCCCCACCAGGCGGCGGCCCCCTCCCGGCGCGCCGCGCACGGGTCGGACGAGTCCAAGGGGAGCGCGAGCAGGGGCGCCCGCGGCGGCCGCTGCGAGTGCGACGAGGACGCAGCGCGACGGGCCGTGGTGGGGACGAGCAGCGGCGGAGCGGAGCGCGCGCGCGCCTTCAGTCGGCCTCGAACCGGAGAATGTGACTGGTGTCCACGCCGCATCGAACCGCGAGGAGCTGCCGCCGCCGCCGCTCCGAAGTGAAGGCGCAACCTCGAGCGCGCTGCGTCGCAGTAGGAGCCGCCGAGCGAGCCGCGGGCGCGCGTCATAACCTGCAAAGGGTCCGGGCCGCGCTCGCCTTTCGGCGCGTTCCGCGGAGTGCGCCCCGAGCCGGACGGGCGCGAGCGAGAGAGACAGCGTACGTCGGCGCGCGACGGCCATGTTTGGTGTTTACGAGCCGAGGGGGATTTGAGGCGAGACAGAGATAGACAGCCGGAGGCGCGACGGAGAAGGAGAGTGTGAAAATAGTGCGAGAGAGAAAGTGGACGCGACGGGAAATTTGTGTGGCGCCCCCGAGCGCAGCGGCGCCACCGCGGCGTCGAGCTCCGAGTGAAAGACGTGCAGTTAGTGGAAAAGCGAGTTTGACAGTGCGAAGCGGCGAGGCTGCAGTGGACGGAGGCGAGTAGTGCGGCGTGCAGTGCCCGATGGGTGGTGAGCAGCAGCCGACGACCGAGTCGCGCTCGCTCCTGGCAGCCGGTGGGCAGCAGTGCGCTACTAACCCGGCGGAAAACGTCGGGCCCAAGTAGCGGCCGCGTGTTTGTCGTGCCGAGGGGGCCGAGAGTGCGAGTGAGTGAGCCCCGCTGGCCAGTGTTCTCCCGTGCGGTAGCCCGGAGTCTCGGCTGTCCGCCCGAGACGCGGCGCAGGGTTGTCTCTCCCATCCCTCCAAGTGTGTTCGAAACTCCCGCGCGCGCCGCAGTGTGTCGTCGGCGGGTTTCGACATTCCCCCCCAGCGACACGACGATTTCGCAAAAACGCACGGAGAAACGAGTGGCTTCGTCGTCGTCGAGCGTCTACGACGACTACGACGTCGCGCATCGCTCGTCGGAGAGGATCAAGGTTAAGCGGGCCTGCGAGGAGTCGGTGCAGCAGCTGCTCAGCGAGAAGCAGCAGACGAGCAACGGCGCGGCCAGCAACGGCGGCAGCGCCGTCTCGAGCAGCAACAGCGCCGGCGCCGCTGGCACCGCCATCAACCAGATCAAGCGGCGCATAATCGCCAAGCTCTTCTGCGGCAGCAAGGCGGCCTCGGCCGCGAGTCAGCAGGAAGCAGCGAGCAACGCCGCCGGCAACATGGACCTGGGTGACCGCGTCTACGCCGCCGAGAGGATCACGAAGAAGCGCGAGAAGCGGGTGAGTCAAGCGGAGTCCGCGAGGGGGCGCCAGCCGACAGAACCCGCGGGCGCCGCGGTGGGCGGCGCGCATGCGCGCCCGCGCGGCCGCGCACACTCGGGCCACGCACGCACACAGCCGCCGGTCCCCCGTCGGTCGCGGTCTCCTTGCCACTTGGCGCCGGCCGCCGGCCTCCCACCCCGCTCTTCCCTCTCGCTCGCTCCGCCGAGGTTGGCCGAGCCCAAGACAGAGAGCAAAGCGAGACCGAATCACCCGCCCCTTCCTTCTTCGCCCCTCCTACAGCGCTCCGCGGGCGCTGGTGCGAGCAAGCCGAGCGCCTGCACCCGTCTCGTTAAGTGTATCAGCGGACGTGGTACTGTTAGCGCAGTTAGCAGGCGCACTCCACCGGGGCGCTCTTCTCTCTCCCGTCCTTCTTCTTTCTTTCACGGCACGGCTCCCCATTCCGAGGCTGGCTGGTCGCGACCCAACTTTTCGGGACCTCGACGTCCCCTCGATCCTTCGCTCCGTCCTTCTCTCGCACCCGGAGTATTGAACCGAGGGACGAATGGCAAAAGTGCATGCCTTGCTTCTTTCTTCTTTTCCTTCTTTTCCTTCTTCTTTTCCCCGAGCTCGCTTCCTTTTTTGTGCCGAGATGCTCTCTCCTCGAAACGATGAGCACCGCTAAAACTGTTGGCAGCCGATCTTTTCTTGAATTTCATTTGAGTATCGATTCGAAAATCGTCTACGCTTGGCCAAATCCGCATCTCTTTCTTACCATCAAAATTCGCTTTTGACATATCCTTCTATTTTTCAGCTCGCTCTGACAATTGCTAAAGATCCCGAACTCGTCCCAGCAAACGAACTTGCATATATTCTAACTACCTCTAACTTGCTTACAATCCTACATGTTTTAAATTATCCTTCTTTTCAGAAAATTAAATATAGCTGCTAGATTAAAAATATTGGACTAACAACTAATATGAGTCGTTTAAAATGAACTGTGTGCAAACGACTGTGCTTTGAACCCATGTTGGCATCCAGCTTCTTTTCGCTCTGTCATTCGTCAAAGATACTATCCACGTAAATCGGTGACGTAATAAATTTCAACTTGGCAACTAAAAAGGTATCGGGTGTACCATAGATATCTTTTTGGCAAATGCTGAAGCAGTAAGAGCAACTAAGAAACTTTGTTCTACATAAAAAGACCGTACTACGAGATTTCTATTCATTTCTATGCTTTCATCTGGAGATGAAAATCTGTAGCGGTCTGCTCCGTAATAAAAAGTAACGGGTTAAGTTTGCTTTTCTGCAGAGGACTCATTTCTAGATCCCTCCAGTTGGCAATTCTTCTCCGACGTTAAATCAAACTGTCCAACATTCGACTGTCTAGCTAATCGTTTTTCATATAGAATACTTTACCTTTGCGTTTGTAATGTCATTATCTGCTCGAGTAGTTTCAATTGTATTGACTTTGCTCGCTGCCAAGCTAACGAATCCAGCTTGAAAATTTTAGCTCGCCAACATGTAGGACAGTCACGTGCAAAAGTGTCGCGATTGTGCACTTCTAAATACCTTCTCAAACTTTTTATCAAATTTGAAAATTAGGCATCCACTTCATTAGCGTATTTATTCTCAAGTTTAATATTCCAAGACAGATGAATTTATTAAAGCCGAAACGAACTTTTTAACTTGTTCGTACCAACGCGATTATCTTAATAGTGTCGACGAGGTTTTAAAATGTTACGCACATTGTCGTAAAACGAATTCAATTACTTACCCAACTAGCTTAATAGAATAATTAAATGTTAAACTTCTCCTATATTCACACGATCAAGGAAAGAAAAATGTGGAAAATTGTATAAAGATATCTGAAAGTGTAAAAAAAACGGTTGAATTGGTTTTAGCACACTAAAAGAGACGATTAAATCGTACTCGAGTGTCGATGCATTGGTATATCGAATATCTAGGTACACCGGTAAGGTGGTTTGGAATTCGAGAGCTTCTTGTGTGAAAGAGCACGAGAAAGGCGGTGGCGCTGCCGAGGCGAAAGCAATGGGGAACCTGCCGCGGGAAAGAGGCGAGGCGTGAGATGGAGCAGAGTTTTGTTACGATGAGTGACCTGCGCGACACGTCCGTTCCTTCCTCCTCTTTCTTTCGTGGGAAGACAAGCGACGGCTTCGCCAAAAGGGAACGGAAGAGTCGGCATTTCCCCCGGGGGTTACTTTTTCCAGGGTCACACTTCGACTTCTCCTCTACCCAAAGAAAGTACCAGTACAGTTTCGGCAATAAAGTGCCAACTTTTGACCTGCGCCTTTCTTTAAGTATTTAACTCGGCTGAAAACACTTTTTGCATTTCTAAATGTGCCTGAGACGTCGAGCAATAAATCTTTGCAATCTTATAGACAACGGACAGATTTATTGTCGGAAAATGTAAACAATTTATTGTTCGATTGTATCACCAAGCCGGTTCAACATTGTCTTTCTTAAAGATAAACATTTTCTTGTTGCTATAGATTCTCCTCGAATTCTTACAAGTAGAGAATACTATAATAAAATATTTTCAGAGAACAAATTCGTAGTACTTTGATCTTTTTCATAAAAAAAATCTCAAGGCTCGTTGAAATCGGAGTATCAAACTCCTTACGCTCTTCTTATTAGTTTTTAAAAATAGACGGCAGAACTATTTTCAAATAGCTATGAGAAATTCACAGTTTAAAAGCATAAGATATAATGCATCGCTTGCGGTCATTGCCCTTAGTAATTCAATTACAACGAGTATTTCATTAGTTACATAAGCTTTGTCGCGTTTACGCTCAAAATATCGTCAATTTTAATAATAAAAAAATGTATTTTTGCCTCTTGTAAAGTTAAAATAAACATTAAAATTAATAATTGCAGTGTGATTCAGTCTAAGAATTTCACTGGATATATTGTCCTCTTTCTGCCCCTTTAGTCTTCAAGCTTTTATTCTTACGAAAATCACTTTTTTGTGTGAAAAAAAATTCTCGTCCGTAAAAGCGTAAATGCAAGCCATTACCGCAATGTTTTCGTGCCCGTGAAGGAAAAACGCCGCTGTGATCTTGGATACCAGCCAACGAAAGAGCGAACTTACGTCGTGACTTCACCGTTCTCTTTATTGGCCGCATCGACACGCGTATACGCACGCTAAATTCCGGTTGCACTCGTGAAAATAGCTACAGTACAGTTTTTCCTTCTAAACGGGAATCGAATAAGTTCAACAGCGAACGTAAAACGTTTCGCTGGTATTTTTTTAATGTTATTTCTAAATTTTGCAAGAGACGCGAGCAGCAGACAATTGCATTACAGTATAAATGAATTACGTAAACATTTTCAAAAATAATTTGTAAACCATTTAAAGTATGTCATACGCAACAACAAACTAGATTCGATAAATAAATATTCGCTCGGATAAGTATGTAAAATGCTTTACTGGAACACACAGTTCATGCGTGCAACTACTTGCAACGTAATTGAGTACGATTTTCTTCGAAGTGAAATTGCGCGATTCTTCTGCTCCGAGGTCGTACATCATAAAGCTTATTATATTATATAAGTTTTAGAATAATGTTAAATAAGCTACGCAAACAAGCCCGCACTTATCCTCTCGTTTTTGCAATTCCACGCTATTGTCTGTAAACTCGTGCGCGCGGAATTCAGCAAAAGATGGCTACAAGTCTGATTAGGATATGAAAATAAAACTTCTCGAAGAAATTATAGTCGCAGTGTTTGAACCCGCTCAGTCGAAATGGATGCATCCTCGTGATAAATCACGATGATGAAAAAAAGTGCAAAGGCCGGTAGTCCATAATCACTCCATAAAAGCTAAAGAGAGGATCCTTAGTCTAATTATACGGCGACTGCGTCATTAACGAGTCGGTGAGAACGTGTTTGGTGCGCGGCGAATGACAGACAGGCTGCTACCGCCCGGTGCAGATATACAACTCCACTGCCGGCCAATAAAACTGGCCCGATGGACACTGGGCCATTCTTTCGGCTTTACGACGTGACCTGCTCGGAAAAGTTTATCGGTCTGCTTGAACAACTTCAAAAGCAATTCGAATTCAGAAAGAGCTGTCTCTTCCTTTTCTCTCTATTTCTTCTTTTCTTACTCTTCATCTTGACATTTTTTTCGTGCTATCTGCTTTTATACCCTAAGCGTTCAAATCACCGGATTGGCAACTCGAAATATATGTATTATTAATTTGTTGTAAGCTTACGTTTAACGCAGGATTAGTTCTTTAAGCATTTCGTTATCGTAACTTTTTAATAAATTGTTACTTTTTTCTTTGTTGCAGGGCAAGGTTGAATATTACGTCAAATGGAAGGGATGGAGCAAAAAGTGAGTATTTTATTGTTTACACTGTAAAGTAAAAAAAGTTATTGTCTTGTGAAAACAGTGTACGTAAACATTTGAAATAAAAATCAATGTTGTGTATATTACGCATATTGATGAAAAAATATTTATTTTTAGATACAACACATGGGAACCGGAAGAAAATATTTTGGATGTAAGGTTAATAGAACTTTACGAAGAAAGCCAAAGGGGTGGCGACGTTACAAGCAGAAGGCCAAGGCGAAGGGATACGAGATACAGCGTAAGTTTATTTTTACTGCTGTACCTATTTTTATTTTTCTGGAAGCTGTATTTAAGAGCATTGTGGTAAATCCCAAGTGTACGCTTACATACGTTTCATCTCTGTTTACTCCTTAAGTAAAATAATTTGGCTCGGTTGGATAAGCAAAGTAAAAATATTTCTAATAAAGTTTATTAATAATTGCAGGAGCAGGTGCTTGCTAATTTGGTGGTAGAGGAGGAACCCGGTGGCGACGAACGAGTTGGTGAAGACAGTCAAGACGAGGCTACTAATGAGCCCTCAATAGACGCAAATCGCCTCAACTCAGATGATCTCAACATCGACGAGGAGATTGCGAGTTCCCTCGATGGACACGAATCGCCCGTACCCCCGACGGAAATATCCGTCTCGGCTTTCAGTGTCGACTCCGACGATTCGAGCAGCAGTGCTGATATACCACTGTTGCCAAGGCGAGAGCCAGCCGGTACCAAGCGCAAGGCCGAAGTGCTCAGCAAGGAGTCGGGCAAAATTGGCGTCACTATTACCACAAGCAGTCCCAGCAGTGGCAGTGGAAGCCCTCCCCCAAATAAGATTCCTAGGCTCTTGCCCTTGAAAGGAAACTCTACTTCCCCAAATTACCACGTGAGTAAATAAGAATTTCACCTTGTCGGCTAGTTCGAAATAATATGCCAAAATTTAGTAGAAAATGATAATTTTGGCTTGAAGAATTTAAATTAATTACAGAAAGCCTTTTACGTACACCGTAAGCCTGGCTTACTTTTATCGCATAAATTATTGTGAAAACATAAAATTATTGAAAGAGTAATACATTACTTCACAAGTTTCTAAAGTTGGTATTGGAAAAATAAAATATGCATTTCCATTACACAGTTTATAAAGAAATTATATATATTTTTTGGATCTCTTATTAATAGTGGAAATTACAAGCACACGAAACGGCATATTATCTCGTCTTACCTCGTAGACAAAACGCACAATTGAGCGTTTAATTTAATGGCAATGAAAACAAAAGTTGTTTCAATGATTCGTTGTGTTTGCAGAATCACAAAGTTAATGGAAGACGGCCTTCATCGTCGAGTGTCAAATCTACTCCTGAAGTTCCATTGCCGGCTGTCCCGACAACACCGGCACCTGCAATTCAGGATAAAAAACGTCCAGAGGCGGACGTCCCCCGAGGACCACCACCCTCATTACCGCGTGCTCCATCCGCTCCAGTGTCGCCTCAACACGAGACTCCTCTTGAATTGCAGCAGCAATTGCAACAACAACCTACCAAAAAGAAGCAACAGCTTGCAACGCAAAATGAACACAACAAAAGCAGCAGTCCCGAAAAAGAAAAGCAACAACAGAATGGCATGAACGTTGACACAAACGGTCATAAATCACCCAGCCCCACGGATGCCTATACAAATAATAACAGGTTAAACAGCGGCTTGATCAACGGCCATAGCCACAACAATAACAATAACATTACAAACAACTTAAACAACAAATCTCCAAGTATGAAGCAGCAACAGACGGATGTAATAAAATCAAACGACACCGTTTATGTTCCACTGACAAGTCCAGGCACGGATTACTGGCACGCGCGAAATCCCGTAGCCGATCAGGTCTTTATCACAGATGTGACTGTGAACCTGAAGACCGTTACCATCAGGGAGTGCAAGACTGAGAAGGGATTCTTCCGTGAACGAGATCCCAAAAGCGACGTTTATCAGTAAAGTGATGAGTTGTGAGAGAGAAAAGAGAGCCGCGTGTTATAACGTTTAAGTGATTCAAAGCTTGTATATATAAATTATTTTCGCACTAAAGCACGAGGTAAGCGGTTGTAGTAGGGAGAGCGTTGTTGCGCAGTAGCAAAGTTTAAAGTGACCTAAGCACGCACTCTGATTTCTAAATTCTGAGAGCGTATGCGTTGGCAATTTTTGCAAGGCTAAAATTTAAACAAAAGACTCTTTTGCATCGCGTTTCGTTTTGTTTAGACTGTTCTAAAGGACAGACTGGATGGGGAAGTAATTTATTGAGTAGAGGAATAGATTGGATATTGCGGGACGTGTAAGATAAGACATTGTAGTGTTAACCACTGCTGCTTTCGACTTGATCGAAAAATACAGTAAACAAATTAAAAAAGCTTGGTAGTTGATAGATTTGCTGAAAATAATTAATTTAAAAAATAAAAAAACAGCAAACAAGTCGAAGCAATATTCACATATACAAGTTCAAGTGAATTGCACTGTTACTAATGTCAGTTTAAAATAAGAAAAGTTGGTAGGGATCGGATTAAAAACTTGGCTGAGTGTATTTAAGATTATATATCGCTTATAAAAGAGAATGGTTCAATTCTTTTTTTGTGTGAGTTCCTAAAATTCTTTTCAAAAAGGACGTTCGTTTAAAACTTATGAAAATAAATTTCATAATTACTTTTCTGCTTCGTAGTGCAGCAAAGCAAATAAAATAGATAAATTTTGGATAATCTACAAAGTTAGTTCCTTTTTCTATTAAGTAATCTTAGTAGACAAGTCACAGGCTCTTTTTTCAAAACTGTACTATTCAAAAAGAAATGCATTTCTTATAAAATACCGTGTAATAGACAATTGACGGAGCGATGTGTGAGTCGATAAATTTTTAACAGTGGTGTAAATCTTCAGCATATCTCAGAGTTTCGATTGATTTTATCCTCTGTCCAGATAATTGATGAAGGGACTAAACAGGAATAAGATTTGATGAAACTAACTGACCAAATTATTCGTCTTACCAAGTGTAAAATGTTACTTCAGTCGCAAGTACATTATTTTATAATTGCTAACATTCTGTGCATTTCTTTATATGCACTTTCAGAACCAGTAAATCCGTGATATATAGATGAATAATATACATAATCTTAAAACAAAAATCTAATCGTATATGTTGCTTATTTATTAAATCGGTTATAATAATTTGTAGATTTTTAAATTCTTTAGTATTATAGAATAAAATTGTAAGTATGCAGGATGTCCTGTTAAATGAATTAATATTTCTCGAATTCTCTAATTCGAATACATTGTACATACAATCAAAAATGGTTGTACCATTTCAACAATTTTAAGTTTTTTAATTACTCAAAAGAAATGAGTGAGGACAATTTTTAATCAAATTTTCCAAAATTCTTTTTTGTTATTGAAATAGTTTTTCAATAGGACAACTTGTATGCTTCAGTAGGTTTTGCTCCTTTGGAGCTCGAGACGTTTAGGATTCGTACATGAAATATTGTAATAAGTGTACATTAAAAAGAGCATGAAGCGTAGAAGAAAAATTCGAGACAAGGAGCTAATTTAAATGCGTCTTGTATAAAAATAAGATTGTAAATAGTGGTAAGAATTGTAGTCGTATGGTGAGTGAATCAGAGTACATGAATGTTTGAAAGAGATCTGTGTAATGTAGATTAATACATTATAAATTGTAAATAGAAACTTGAACCCCTTAAGCCCATTGTGTTGTAAATGTTACATCAAGCTAAATAAAATCATTTGAAAAAAAAGAACGGGTGACAAGTAAAACACAGAAATAGAATTTGAATGGATAATAGGAGAATGATCTATCTTAGGTTTAAACATTCGAGATAGACTGTGCGCGTACCTTCGATATTGTTTCTGTACTTATAGACGATCAATCTACCTATACCATAATCGCGTAAAAAGATAACACAGGCATATACGATATGTGAACCCCGGTAGTACCAAATCCAACAGTAATTTTAGTTCTGTCTGGTACAGATTCCTTATATTTCAATAAAATCATTACTTGAATATTCGTCTTTTTTATTATCTTCCTACACATGTCTCTACTTCATTTGATTTTCAGTATTTTGCACAAACGGTTTACGGCATTTGAATTTATAGGTCAAGATAATCTTATGTTATGCAAAATATCTTTCTAAGCACAGATATGGTAATTTAAATCGAACCTGCGCTGCTAATTACATCACGCAATGTGCAGCAGCAAATTAAAACTTTTCTCGCATTTCCACGTCGCATTAAACATAATGGTAAATGTTCATTAATGGCATATGTTTTAATTTCAGAAATATCTTATTTCTTCTTGTAAGCACATGTATAAGAACCAATTTTAATCTTTGAAAAAAATGCGAATAACTTTTCGTATATAAACAAAAAATCTTACGTCGACTTGCTGACAGTAAAAGTTTCTTCTTTTTTTTTTAATTATGAATTGTTGTTATATGCACGTAATCGCATAAAAGTCTCGGCGAGCAGACACATTTATTCCAGAATCAAAATTTTTTATTTTCAGAGTGCTTAAAAAAGTATTTATTGTAATACGATTTTTTGCCCTTTAAGCCTTTCAGGAGCAGTGGAACGTACGTTACTTTCAGTTTTTTCTCTATTTCGAACGTGTTTTGTTTTTTACTGTTCCTGTTTACATGTGGGTATTTTTTGGACTCTTGAGATGATCCAGTATCAGTTATTACAAGTTCTGCATAGGAAATAATGGAAATTTGTTTATTTATGAATAGCAATAAAGAATGGAATGAAAAAATATACCCTTGAAAGGGCTAAACTATTTTTCAGGGGGTATACAAGGCTGAAGGATCGGTCGACTTTTTCCACAGAGCGAAGCATAACGCAAATAGAGACAGCTGACGGGACGCTATAGAGGCTCAGCTCTCGGAAAGGCTGCAGCGATTACGTGACGTCGCACTCGGCGCCCACTCTCCGCGGCCTGTTATCTGCGCGCGTTTCCCCCCACCACGCCGCAGGCTTTTCTTCGCTCCGCTGCGATACGGAGGAGAGGCCGCAACCGCCTCTCCGCGCGTTCCACGACCGCCCGCCTATTTATTGTCCTCTCGCGCGTTCGCGTGCGCATGTACCAGTACACAGTCTAGACGGCCGCGTTCAAGAGGCAAAGGAGAAAAAGTCATATCTCGCCGGCATCTGCTGCGTCGCGCTATCTCGCCGACTTTAATAAAGAAAATACGACGATGCTTCGATACAACGACCAAACTGCGAGTCTGCAAAAGCCTTCGGAATGTCTTTATAAGCTCTTTTATTGTTTCTCTAGTTCCTTTGTATAAGATACAGGTTAAGCCTCACGCCGCACAAGTTTGCTGCATTTCTTCAAAATCTTGCGGGCGACACTGTAAACGTTTTATTCGTGAAGAATTTAATTACGAATCTGTGGCTAAATCGTTTGTCGTATTGATTTTACTTTTTTTAAATAGTTCAAAATCTGAGATCCCCCCTCAAATTTCTTCCCGGATTGGTACTTTTACTTTTTATTGAAAATAATGAGCTCAAAGTATATATAGCAATGAATATGCAGAAAGTCCGTACTAAAACTTATAGGGAATGTAAACGCGCATAAGAAGGATAAAAGTTTTAATTATTGCGATTGATCCGATTGAAGAATTTTTTATATTCGTCCCAAAGAATGAAGTACACGCTAATTTTTTTAAAATACTTGATCACACGTAATTTTTCATCTTATAAAGTTTTTCATTGTATAAAGAGATTAAGATCGTTCATATGGGTGAAAAAATATTTACAACCGTTTTCTATAAATATATTGATTGTTCTTTGTATGTCAAGACTTTATGCAAGGTGAATCTACGCAAGAAAAGATTTTTTTTGTTTTAAAAAAAAATGAAATAAAACTAAAAGTAACAATAAACCTATAATTACAGTAACAAAGATATAATTAAATTTGTATAATTTTCCCAGCAAAACTTTAATTTAAGAAAAAAGAGCGACTACTTGACAGTGTCTTTAAGAAATTAATTAAAATAGATTACAAGCTACTGCTGTAATTATCTACTTCTTCGAGAGTTTCCTTATAAGAAAGAATAAAAAAAATGTTACAGGTTAAAAAAAAAAGAGAGAACTTATGTAGCGACGAGGACTGAAACGACATTGTGTATATATCGAGATACGTTTAAAACGCATTCTCGAGTTAAGTTACGTTTAATACATTTCCGACGCGGGTCGCGTAGAAAATAAAGATTACGCGTATTTTGCCATCGCCGAGTCCAGCTGCAGCAGTAAGAGCGGAGCAGGCGCAACGCGTAAGCCGTGCGTATAGGTGCGAGGCCAGAGCGTCCAGGAGTCGAAGCACACCGAGAAGCAGGCTTTATCGGACAGAGGCCGTGCTTCTGACGAGCGCACGCCAGGCGAAGAGGAGACGCCTCGGTGCGTCCGTATGCCATATGCGCTGCCTCGAGACGAAATCGGCGAAAGATGTGGGTGAAGCCGGAAGAGGTTCTGCTGGCCAATGCATTATGGTAAATGCCGCACGCCCACTCCGCGAAGCTTGGCGGCGATGCCGATAATCTTGGCTCCGTTTTTTAAAGCGGGCTAATCTACGATCGTCTCCCGTGCGCGTTTGTTTACGTCCATCCAAGACATTCCGCGCTCGAGGCTTTGTTTTGGAGCTGTTAATTCGCACGGCCTGTCAGCTGTTTCGCTAACTATTCCCTTCGCTGCTTTTATCCTGTCGGGTGCTTCTCTTATTCGCACTTTTGTCGGACACTTGTTTATTGCTTCGTCGAGCGATTTATTGCCGATATTAATGCGTACAACTTTTTACTTGTGTTTTATCTTGAATTTTTTTAAGATTAATAGTTACAAAGGCTTATATGTTTTTATTTTATTATTGAAACTCTTGGAATGCACAACAAAGGGAGAGTTTTTTTTCACTTAATACATAATTATTTTGTCGCTGGCTTGTAGTGTCACTTGATTCATTTACTTTAAATACGTTAGGGTGGAATTTGAATTTCAACCAAGATTCTGATTTTAATTGGGTAGATTATACAACATGTGGGCTAGCGTAGTAAATCTATTTTCAATCAGAGAATTTTCATTCGAAAAAGAGGGATATTCAAATTGTGTAAAACAGTCTACTGTGTTTAATTTATAAAAGATTACATAAAAAGTCCTTTGTTAACGATATATTTTTTGCATTCAGGGTAACTGAAGAAGCCAGTATTTATTTTGTGAGGCAACGACGAAAAGGTCATGGAAAATCAAAAGGACTTACTTCCATTATTGTTGGAACGCTGGACAGTGTTTTTGATACAAAACCACCACCTTTCAGAATTTTGCATCAAACACCTTCGTCTGAAGTATATTGGTGTAAGTTTAATAATACATTAAGTTTAGAGAATCTAAATATAATATTAAAATAGATTCTAGTCATGTAACAGTGATAACGAAATAGCTGTGATAACTATTCCCTGAAATAGAAAGGAGAATCAGTTGCACATTCTTTTGTATACTTCATTAAACACATTATTAATATTTATTTTCTTTAAATTACTGTATACATTTTTTACAATTTATTAAAACTAAAAAAATGTGTTTTCAGTGGTGGCGTGTTCCTTGACTCATACTGAAATAGTAAAAGATTGGGAATGGCTGCATTCAAATTTGACAAGCACACTACAATCTTTTGATACGGAAGAAGAGATTACAGATTTTGTATGCTGTAAAATTCAGTCCATAATAGCAAATAATGCATCTGAATGTAAAGTTGTTGATGGTAGGTTGTTTCTGCTTGATGACTCATAACTGTAACTTATTATACTAACCTTTTTTTTCAGATGAAGATTCACAATCTTTTAAAAGAGTTTCATATAAATTTCAACAGTTATTTAATTTTCCAAAAGATGAAAAGCTTGTAAATTATTATTCATGCAGGTAAATATATAATCATTTAATTGTAGGAAAAGTGTTCTTAGAGTTCTATAAAAATTTATTTACTCATTTTAGTTACTGGAAGACTCATTTGCCCAGACAAGGATGGTTGTATTTGTCAGTCAATCATATGTGTTTTTACGCTTACATTTTATCTAAGGAGACAAAATTAATTATTAGATGGGCAGACATTGTAGAGCTTGATAAGACAAATTCACTTGTATTTCCCGACAGTATTCGTATAGTAACTCGTGATGCAAAAGAAGTTAGTATGTAACATGAATTTTATTTAAATAATGTTTAAATTTACTTATTTTACTCTTTAAAATTCCAGCATTATTTCTCAATGTTCATACACAAATCTGAAACTTTTTCATTAATGGAGCAATTAACAAACTTTGCTATGAAACGGTAAAGCATTTTTTAATAATTAAAATTTAGTATTTTTTTAAATGATATCTCATAATTTCGTTTTTTTAGACTTATTGATGAAAAAAGTGGTTTTAATGAAGATAGGGACCTTTTACATAAACTTAGGTAAGGCATTATTAGACTTATTTATTATTTATGAATTATTATATTTTATCAGTATATTTTGTTTTTAACATTTGTGTACAATCTTGCAGCAAAAATGTGCCTAAAAAACCATCATTTTTAAAAAGAGATCTAGATGCTCGTGCCCATTCTGAAGCTTATAGGCTTCAATTTAGGTTACCAGGAAGTGAAAAATTGGATGGCCGTGTTGATGCAACTTTATGGACTCCCTATAACAAAAGACATAATTGGGGAAAAATTTATTTATCTGAAAACTACTTGTGCTTTGAAAGTAGAGTAAGTTATTTACCTTATATTTAATAATATTCTTACTACATGAATTGTAGAAATTTGAATTGCTTAAAGAAATTTTTACTTTTTAAGGTGAAAGACTTGGTCAATTTAGTTATTCCTTTAAGGGAAGTAAGACTTATTGAAAAAGCAGAAAATCAAGCATCTAATTTAACTGTTGATAAGTCAATTTTAGTTACTACTCCTAGATCATCATTTCTTTTCGCACAAATACATGATAGAGAATTTGTGGTACAAAAAATTTCCGAATTGTTGGCAAAAATAAAAATTGCAACAGTGTAATATATTAAATCGATTATTATCAAATTTTTATTTTTGTAACCTTGTAAGTGAACTTAAGATTAAATTTTCTTTACAGTTCAATAGATGGTGTAGGTGGCAAATCAGGTAAAGAAGCAAAGTTAGCAGAAAATTGGTCACCTCAGCCACCTTTAATGAAATTATTTAAAGCCCCACTAAGTTCTGAAGCGGCCATTAAACAAGAAGCAAAAGAAAAACAATGGGAAATGCACTTTTCAGACTATGGGAGAGGGATGACAATTTACAGAACTGTGGAAACAGCGAAGCTTGTCATTTCTGGTATACCACAGACGCTTAGAGGTGAAGTTTGGTTAACATTTTCTGGTAAGTGTTAAATAATCTTTAACATTTGATAAGTGATTTAATCAAATAAGAATATTTTAAATTTGATTAGGAGCACTAAATGAAATGGCAATGAATCCTGGATTATACAAATCATTAGTAAATCAATCATTGGGAAAGTCTTGCCAAGCCAATGAAGAAATTGAAAGAGATCTACACAGATCTTTACCAGAACATCCTGCTTTTCAATCTGATACAGGAATTAGTGCTCTCAGACGGGTTTTATCTGCTTATGCATATAGAAATCCACAAATAGGTATGTTTGAAGAATAGATTCAGAATATCAATATCTCTAGTCTTAATCAGAATAAATTATTACTATATTTTTTTACTTAAAGGTTATTGTCAGGCAATGAATATTGTAGCATCAGTACTTCTTATATATTGTTCAGAGGAGGCAGCTTTTTGGCAATTGTGCAATGTTTGTGAATCATTACTACCAGATTATTATGATAGACGAGTTGTTGGTGCATTGGTGGATCAGGGTCTTTTAGAGGAACTTGCTGCTGAACATTTACCAGTCTTGTATGTCAAATTGCAAGAATTGGGCTTGATTAGAGTAATTTCACTCTCATGGTTTTTGACAATTTTTTTGAGTGTAATGCCCACTAGCAGTGCTGTAAATATAATGGATTGTTTCTTTTATGATGGAGCAAAAATTATATTCCAGGTAAAACATAGTTTCTTTTTAATGTTTATATCAAAAAGTTTATACAGCAATAAATTAATTAATTTATATTACAGGTAGCTTTAACTGTACTTGAATGGAATCAAGATAAACTTTTAAAATGCCACGATGATGGGGAAGCTATGCAATTACTTACTGACTACCTTGGAGGTGTTTATAATGACGAGGGTCCAGTATTACCTAGACCTATTGACAGTACACCCCCAAATAGAGTAAGTCTGTTAAAAAAGGTCATTGGTTCACATTCCATTAATCTTTTATTATTTAATTTTTAGAGCATTTCTGTGCAAACTTTAATTTATGAATCGTATGCAAGATATGGATCATTAACTATAGGTGGAATTGAGAGGCTAAGATTGAAACATCGAGTTCGAGTAGTTCAAACTTTAGAAGAAGGAATAGAAAAAAATGTTGTAAGAAGCATTCTCTCAGAAAAACTGATGACACAGGAAGAATTACAGGTCAGTGTCTGACATAAAAAATTCTTCTATGATTATAATTGTTACTACTGATAATATAATTTAACAAATAAAATAGGAAAAAAGATTTTAATAATATAACCAAAATTTTATTTGTAGGAGTTAGTAGGTTTAGTAAGAGAAGAGTTATCGAGTCAAAGAAAATCAGAACCAGATAGATTTGATCCAGCACAGCCACCTTATGAAGTTTACAAAATTGATTATGATCTCTTTAGGATATTATTTGGAGGGCTCTCACCATGGGGCAAATGTACACAAGCTGAATCTTTAGCTGCAAGATTATTTAGAGTAAGATTACAATCTCATAAATAGTGAAAATTATTTTTTCCGGAAATTAGCTTTAACTTTTTTTCAGTTGATGGATCGCAATCACGATAATTTACTTAATTTCAAAGAAATTGTGCAAGCAATTGCAATGACGGCTACTGTTGATTCTTCACAAAGATTAAAATTATTATACACTCTTCATTTACCACCACTTCTGACACCTGCAGACTTTGAATCTCCTACTCAACCAGGTAAACTAAAGTTATATTAAAACTTTATTTGAAATCGTTTTTCTAAGAATTAAATGCATCATGTCGCTCAGACGGTGCTGAAGTTGCTGCAGAAGCAACAGACTTTTTCGACAGTATGGAGCAAAGTGTAGCTTTATTAGAGATACCAGTAGGTCTTGCTGAAGAACCTTTCAGTACATTATCGCGATCAACGAGTATAAATAGTCAACAAGGAGATCAGTCTTGGGAGGAGCAGAGTATGAGTAGTTTGCGTTCAATGATAGCATCCAGAGATAGTCCATTAGATTTAAAAACTGTGCCAAAAATGTCGCAGAGACACTTTATAGCTCTGTGGAAAACTTTATACGATATGTTTCCAGTCCAGCCGGAAGATCATCAAGATACATATCAATGTATCGCCGAAGTTGGTAAGACATAATTATTATTTATAATGATATTTATTCTACAAAACTTAATAATATTAATTATGTTGATCAGGTACATTGTTACTCCAGTTGGGTGATGTTGGCAAAAAATTTTATGTCGACCGTGAAGAATCTGAAGATAATTTAGCAGGAGCTTCAACAGCTAAACATGCTAGTGTTATGGTAAATAATTGGTCAATCAATTTTGTTCCACTTTTTAAATGCAAATGCTGAATTTTTTATTTATTTTCAGACTCCAGATCGGAATGGTAACCCAGCAACTCCAACATCTGCTGACCCAAGTTGGTCAATTACCGTTGAACAATTTTTGGCATCTGCATTAAATGGTCAGCCTATTGTAGATTTCTTCAGTAAACGAGCCAACCTTAGTGAAGCAATAGCATCCCTTCGGAATCGCAGATTTAATCGCGCACACTCCCTTGCCGATACGCCCGTCTTACATGTGTGATACTCAAAAGCATAATCATTGCGAGAAAATTGATTGATTGGTAGAATGACTGAAAATTTCTACAATAAAGTCAGTATGAATTTTTCGATACCATCATAATGCTTGCGATTTTAAATGTCATATTTAAACTTTGGTTTTCATATGAATCAGGTTTTAAACCAAAAATAGACTATTGCTTTAAAAAATTGTTAATAATTGTGGTCTAGATTTTAATTTAACTTTGACTATCGGTAAATTGCGATTTTTCGTATAATTACGACAAAGTATTTTTTCAATTTTTCAAAAACTTTGAAATCGCTTCCAATTGTCATATGCTTAAAAGTTTAATGCCTGAAATAATAATCGTGCATCTATGTTTTATAAGTACATGGAGTGCTTATAAATAAAAAATAAGTAGTCACGAATATTCCTAAAAATTGTTTCATATAAAAAATAATTATTGTTACATTTTTATTATTTATTAAGTATTCAAGTAATTCAAAACAAAAAACGAATCCGTACTTACATTATAATTATTAAAATATGCAAATTAGTTTTTTGCTGAAATAAATAGTACGAACATTTTTATTTTAAGAATTGTTATCAATATGGAGTAGTGAATGTTTAGTCGTGGCTACAATTTCTTGTTTTATATTAAAATTAATATTTACTAGTGTCTTTACCGACAATATTTTTGTTGATAATCAATATTTTTCAAAAGTGTTTTAAAGTGATGCAATATTTTATATAGATAATTTTTATTTTTATATATTATAAAAAACTGCAAAATATTTTACAACTGAAGTTTGTGAATGAAAGCATATAACAGAATCATGAATTTCAAACATTTATATAATGTACCATATATGTATATAATGTTTACTAGATAATTTCGTATAAATCATTGTTATTAAGAACAAAAATAAATTGCATACAAAATGTAAATAAGAGTTTGTTGTCATTTCTCCGAAATTTAAGAAATTTTCTTCAAAGTTTTAGAGGTTTATTTATAAACTGTTATGATTGAGCAAATCTTTGGTTAGTGGTAAAATTAGGCAACGTTGACGGAGAGGGAAAAAAATCAATATTCCTGTAACTAGACAAAAATCCAAGAGGTTATACTTCGAGTACGAATTCCTCGAGTAGAGAAAAGAAGATAGAAAGCGTCGAGTGATTTTGGTGGGGGGTATAGGAGAAAAGGCGCACGCATTTAACGCTCAAGCTCGAGTAGTCGCGATTCGTCAGTCAAGCCGTAAGAATTTGGATTTTCAAAAGAAGCTCCGAGAAGCACCTTATTTCTCCTTGGAATTTAAGTTGACCTAAAAAAAATAGTAGAAGTGGACATGCGCGCGAGAGTAGCAGGTTCCTATAACACCCTTTGACAAAATATCCGCATATGCGTCGACTCACGTGTTTCAAAATAAATCACCTTGGCATTCGAAATTCTCTTTCGCACGGCATTTCCTTGGACTAAATTTTTCATCCACTGACGAACTCGCGACTCCGCCCAAGGAAAATTTTTCGAATAAAAGGGACGCGTAATTTATAACAAAAGGTAAGAATCATGCATTAAAAGTGAGTGATAATGGTTTTTTCAACAACTTTCAGTATAGATAATATTCTGTTACACAATACTGACTAATTTTATGAAAAAACTTTGTTAATTGCTAATTAATGTATTACGTAAGAATATTTTTGTTAATTCCATTACTGCAGTCATATTATTATATGTTTTTGCAGAGGAATTTTTTAAAAATGGCCTGTATGATTGTCAAAAAATCTGCAAGTATAAATTATATAAATTTCCTGCTCCACCGACCATTTGCAGTGCTTCAACTTCAATGTTGCAATTACTCAGATAATGCCAAAGTGTCTGATCTTCAGAGTCCATTGGAAATTTTGAAAAAAAAAATTGCTAAAGGAGAATTGATGAATGACGAATTTCAATTAAAAATAGCGGAAGAGTTGGATATCGTTTATCAAAATGTGAAAGGCTACGAACCAGAAAA
Organism: Sycophila sp. Sp_5; assembly: GCA_018906775.1. Taxonomy (NCBI): domain Eukaryota; kingdom Metazoa; phylum Arthropoda; class Insecta; order Hymenoptera; family Eurytomidae; genus Sycophila; species Sycophila sp. Sp_5. The sequence continues at coordinate 648,415 of JACCID010000076.1, forward strand.
AGCAACTTTTCTGAGTAAATGGATGAGCAGCAGCAAGAAAAAGAGAAAAGCACCGAAAGGACTCTACCTGTATGGAGCAGTGGGTGGAGGTAAAACAATGTTGATGGACCTTTTCTATAATTGTTGTCAGGTATCTGAGCTCTAGATGTTGCGTGTATTGCAAGCAGGAAATAATACATAGATAAGTGTTGCACAGTCAAACATTCCTCGTGCAATACATGCTAATTTCCTATCTATATATTTATATTAGATCGTTTGTCTAATATTATAAAATATTTTTAAACAGATAGAAAAGAAGACAAGAGTGCACTTTCACTCCTTCATGCTGGATGTTCATGGTAAAATCCACGAAGTCAAGAAAGGCGTTGTCAGAGATCCTAGTAGTACCAAACTTCAACCATTTGATCCTATTCCACCAGTAGCTAGTGCTATAACAAGCAATACATGGCTTCTTTGTTTCGATGAATTCCAAGTGATTATTATTTGCTTTTGTCAAAATAGTTAGACAAATTTTTTTTAAGAAAGATTATTCTTAATTAGGTAACAGACGTCGCAGATGCTATGATCCTTAAAAGATTATTTACGGAACTATTTAACAAAGGAGTTGTAGTTGTTGCAACAAGTAACAGAGGACCTGACGATTTATATAAGAATGGATTGCAAAGAGGGAATTTTTTGCCTTTTATTCAAGTTTTAAAAGATCATTGCAAAATAGCATCGTTAGACTCTGGAATTGATTACAGAGCAAAGGGAGTGGAAGGAAAAGAAAAACATTACTTTATGTAAGTAGTAATGATATGATAATAACTGACTTATAAATTAAAATTTATTTTATTTTTACAGCAAAGAAGAAGATACAGATGATCGTATTGAAAAAATATTTAAATATCTGTGTTCAATGGAAAATGATGTTGTAAGACCAAGAACTCTTAGCATAAAAGGTAGAAATGTTATATTTAATAAAACTTGTGGTCAAGTTATGGATTCCACATTTGAAGAATTATGTGATAGACCACTTGGAGCTAGTGATTACATTGAAATTTGTCAAGCTTTTCATACAGTCATTATTCGCAATGTTCCTCAACTTAATATGAAATTAAAGTCTCAAGCTAGAAGATTTATTACCTTAATAGATACTTTATACGATAATAGAGTAAGTTTTGAAAAATGCAGTGTTTCTAAATATAAAATTAACATAATGTATTAATTAAAAATTATTGTTCTTAGGTAAGACTTGTAATATCTGCAACTGCTCCTTATAACAAGATTTTTGTACCTGAAGTTGAAGAAGAATATACGGATGAAAAACGAATGTTAATGGATGATTTGAAAATATCTCATGGAACAGTAATAATCTTTATCATTGAAACATTTGTGTAATTATTTCTAAAAATATATTCATTGCTAACAATGTTTATTATTATTAACAGGATGATCATAAATCAAATATTTTCACCGGGGAAGAAGAATTATTCGCATTTGATCGAACAGTATCAAGATTAGCTGAAATGCAAACTGCTGCATACTGGGATGCATGGGAGCAGCATAGATAACAAAAGTACTTACTAGTCATAAATTGTGTATTGACAATAATTCATCAGATATATGAAAGTGTTTTTCAGACTGATGAACTTTGATTTAAGTGAATAATTGTATTACCATTGTGATTCTCTAACAAAAATTTGTACTTAGAATGTAATGGTCTTAATCTACACTTTTACGACTTATTTATGATATTTATTTATTATTATTTTATTTTAAACAAAGACGTAGCTAGTTTGTAAATATGTACTTATATGTATATGATGACTATAAAAAAAAAGGATTTTTAGAAAAACTGTCTTATAACATGTTTTCAATAATGTATCATTATTGCCTTCCTTTTTGTTAAGAAGCACTCTCTATACAAAACCTTATGTTAAAACATTATTTAAATTTCCCGCTTTTAATGTGTGAACTTCCTGTTTTCTCTTTTATACAAAACTGTCATTTAATATCATAAATTTCTTAAGTTGCGGTGACAAATCTCGTGATTACTGATAGGGTACGTGACTTTAGTTTCTCTTTCACATTGGTTTAACCTTTTACTGTGGTTCAAGAATTTCCATAAAAATGGCAGCCGAAAATATCGACATTCAAATAGGTAAACAGAGTTAAGCATTTAAAGTTAGGAGTCCAGACTCATATGCTTTTAAATTTTTGCAGAAAAAGCTACAGATATAAATATTGATGAATCTCTTATAAATAAAGAAGTGGAGAAAATAATTGATAAAGCAAGCAAAGTTGATGATGATGCAAAGGTTACTTTGTTATTACAAGCTATATCTCATTTGGATTTAACAAGTTTGAAAGGGGATGAAACGTATAATGATATCAAAGTACTTTGTGAAAAGGTATATAATTTTAATATATTTATCTGTATATTTCACATTGACTATTTATCAAATTAATAAATTTATTTTGCAGGCTGCAAATGCTATTGAAGTAAATTTTGATTGGCAAGAAAAGCCTGTACAAACTGCTGCAGTTTGTGTTTTTCCTGCAAGTGCACGTGATGCTATTCAATTACTAAAAGAACTGAATGTATCAAAGAAAATAAAAGTGGCTAGTGGTGCGTACTATGTAGTTTAAAAAAAATTGTTCCAACTATGAAATTATAACATTAAAAATTCATTTTATTCATTTTCGAGTAGTAGCTGCCGATTTTCCAGCTGCTCTGTTACCTTTAGAAACTCGAATACAAGAAATCAAACAAGTTGTTGATTATGGTGTTGATGAAGTTGATATAGTTATCAGTAGAAAATTAGCCATTTCTCATAAATGGAGTGAACTTTACGATGAATTAAAGTTTATACGAGAAGCGTGTGATAAAACTAAAATGAAAACTATTCTTGCTACAGGAGATTTATCTTCTTTAAAAGATGTATATATTGCTTCCATTGTTGCTATGTTAGCAGGAACAGATTTTATAAAAACATCAACGGGAAAGGAGATTGTAAACGCCACTCTTCCAGTAGGTGTTGTTATGTGCAGAGCGATTAAAGATTATTATAATGTAACTGGGAAAAAGGTAAACTATAAAACACCACATAAAATAAGTACCATCCAAAAGATATCAAAATATTAATAAAATTTTTAGATTGGTCTGAAACCAGCTGGTGGTATTAAGTCATCGGAAGATACAGTCCAATGGATGAAATTAATTGAAGAAGAATTAGGCAATGAATGGCTTACCAAAGATTTGTTTAGAATTGGTGCATCAAGTGTACTTGATAATATTATCAAAACAGTGCACGAGTTAAAGTCATGAAATTTTAAATGTATATATTTAATTTTTAAATAATTAAACTGATGTTCAATCTGTTTTAACAATGAAAAGAACAACAAATATCAGTCAAATTTCTATATTTGTACAATAATTTAAACACTGAGCATTTAGATAGTATTTTCAAAATAATGAACAAATATTGTATATTTTTATAGCTTTTTTTATAAAGTAAAGAAAATATTATTATGAAAATATATATACTTTTTAAAATTGTAGATGGAGTTACTCTATTGTTCTAACTTAGTTCGTAGTTCCTTACTAAAGTAGCTAAATATTAGTACCTATTTTATCACATTTTATTAAACGTTTGTGTAATTTTTTATTTTTTATGTAAGAAAGAAATTTTCATTTGAAAATATTTTATTTTTATAATTCATCAGTAATCATTTTTGATATATACTTGATTTAAATTTGGCGGCCATCTTGACAAAAGTGGCGCGCCTCCTTTCTTCCTGACATTCCATTCGCGCTGCAACCACGGAGCCTTTTCCGTTTAGGTATCCAAGATGGTAAGTTCAGCTCGCGTTTTTAATTCGAAATCCACTTGCATCGTTGAATTTACAAGACGGAGAATTTTCGCGAATCTCAGAAATTGAAGCTGACATGTCGTAGTGCAATTTCGCGTGTGTATTTAGTGCTAAATTTTATTGTTTTTCTCAAAAACCTAATGAAATGTTGAAGCTGCCGTTCGGCTTTTTCCTGACATTTTTGTGATTACTAAAGATGATTATATATTTTTTTGCGCTCCATATAATATTTTGACTTTAAAATAAGCAATTATAATTATTGTTTTTGTTCTTAACTAATAATGTTTATCTCGTTATTTGTTTTATAAACAACGTGGTGTTCATAACCTATAATTGAAACTCGAACATTTGAGTTACTCTTACGGATTGGAGTAATTTTTTAAAGAGTTGCAATAACTTTTAAATAAACGTTCTTTATCCGAAATTCAAAGAGTGGCTACTTCGACAAATATGTACAATTATTGAGTTATATTTTACTGAATTATATTTTTTATTTATTCATTGTAGGCCCGTGGACCAAAAAAGCACTTGAAGCGTCTTAACGCACCTAAAGCATGGATGTTAGACAAGTTGGGTGGTGTATACGCCCCACGTCCATCTACCGGGCCACACAAGCTGAGGGAATCTCTTCCCTTGGTTATTTTCCTCCGTAACAGGCTAAAGTACGCCTTGACAAACTGTGAAGTTACAAAGATTGTAATGCAGCGTCTGATAAAGGTTGATGGCAAAATCCGCACTGACCCCAACTATCCTGCTGGATTTATGGGTATGTAATGATAAAAATAATTTTTTTACATTTAACAAAAAGTTTTATTATTTAATCAATAGTAGCATCTAATATTATTTATTATAATGATAATAGTTTAGGGGCCAATATCGAAGCCATAATATTTTTAATTTTTAAAATGTTATGGTCAAAATTTGGCCCAGAAAAATTATCCTTTCTTTGGTCACTGGTTAAGTTATTAAATATTAATTCAGTACTACCCAGATAGGATACAAACTAATCATTTAAAAAAGTAATGAATATTTTGCAAATTTATTTTTTAATTTACTGTAAGCATTAAATTGTTTTAATTTAGATGTCATCACAATTGAAAAAACAAATGAATTCTTCCGTTTGATCTATGATGTAAAGGGTCGATTCACCATTCACCGTATCACTCCAGTTGAAGCTAAGGTGAATATACAAATTTATAGAATTTTTTAATGAGTAAGCCATTTTTTTAAATGAGTATATAACAAAATTATTATGTTTTTAGTACAAACTGTGCAAAGTCAGGAGGGTACAGACTGGACCTAAAGGAATTCCATTCCTTGTTACTCACGACGGTAGGACCATCCGTTACCCTGACCCTTTGATCAAGGTGAATGACACAATTCAGTTGGAAATTGCAACTGGCAAAATCCTTGACTCCATTCGTTTTGATACTGGTAAGTAAATATTTTTTTAATTTAAAAATATATATTTTACAAAAGAAATTATACAACTATCTAATAACAATTTCGCGCAGGAAACCTTTGCATGATCACTGGAGGAAGGAATTTGGGACGTGTTGGAACAGTTGTCAACCGCGAACGTCACCAGGGATCCTTTGACATCTGTCACATTAAGGATTCGCAAGGTCACATTTTTGCTACGAGGTAAATTTCATGTTTTTATAAAAGTTGAGAATGTTTTAGGCTATATCGAAGCTGAATTTTTCTACTTTTGAAAAAGGCAGTCAATAATTAGCCAAGATAAAAGTTTCTCTCATATTGGTCACTGACTGATTAAATATAATCTTCCAGTATTACCCAAGGGGGATACATTTTATTTCCAAAACTGTCCATCTATTTTATAAGTTTCAAAGAACAATACTAGTAATTTTATTTTTATTTTAGACTGCACAATGTGTTTATCATTGGCAAAGGAACGAAGCCCTATGTCAGCTTACCAAGAGGTAACGGTGTTAAGCTCACTATTGCTGAGGAACGTGATAAGAGGTTAGCAGCCAAGGGAGTCAACTAATGTAAATTTTCAACAAAAACTGAATAAACCGAGTTCTTCTTGGTATAAAAGTTGTTTTAAAATACCAATCCTTTTATTCTCTTAAATTTTTAACTATGTCTAGTGCTTTATTCTTTAAATTGAACACTTTTGTAATGGTCAAGCGTACATTGTTCCAAATTTGAAATCACTTAGTAGGAAGCCAAATTTCCGTTTCAAGATCAATAGCTGCTTTAAGCATGTCATTGCATTTTTCATCTCCCTGTTTTCCGTATTTCCGATGAACGTCTTTGGCAGTTTTTAGAAATCTAAAAATATTAACAATAACATTTATAAACGATAAAAGAAAATTAAGTAAACTTTTAAATTTGTCTTACTTTTGAACACAAAGAATAGTATTTTTTATTTCTTTTTCAACATATCTGGGAGCTTCTGGAAATCCCGTACTTAATTCTACCAATTCCGGAGTTTGTTGTTGCAATAAGGGACAAATTCTAACCCACGCTCCTTCCTTTTTGCTCGGTTTTCTCCAATCCCGACCATTATCCCACATAGAAGATGCTGATTGTTCTCTGCTACACTGACTCTTGAGGCCTCTTCGTAGATTTTTTTCCATAAATAAGGGGTTGTACCTCGATGCGTCGGAATAAATGTCGGATGCTTGCTGTTGAAACTAAACAAAACATTTTTATCGCACTGCAGTGTGTTAGTCAATTTTCGTTAATGATAACAATTTTATTGTAATCATTACCATCGTTCTAGTGTCTGGGCAAAAATTTACAATTTTTATCGGTTCTCGTCCCATCTTACATCTTTTCTTGGAACATTTTGTGTGATAAAATCTTCCTCCTTCGTCCTCTTCTTCTTCTTCTATATCTGCTGAAGCCCAAATAGTGAAAAGCGACAGACCAGTATTGCAAACTGGAAGACCCAAGAGATCGAATAAATCGTGAAGCAGAGGCTTTTTAACTTCAGAATCTACTTCGCAGTCGTTACTTAGCGCAGGACTTACATTTACCTATATAAAAAATAATTAAATTGGAGCATTGAATTAGCGTGAATATTTTTTTTTAAGAAATAATTAGAAATACCTCTAATAACCATGGTTTTAAATTGTCATCGATCAAAACATCAAAGCCAAAAAATTCGAAACAGTTGGAGGACTTTGGTATACCAGCAGCTTGACTCAGCACGGTCAAAGTTACGATGCAGGCAATTCGTTGCCATAAGAGCCAATCCAAGTAGCCTGACTGTTCTAAATACCTTCGCAATTGTCGAAAGGTCCATTTGCAGCCTAATTTAAGAAATTTCGCTTAATCTTTCTCTTTATCTTATTTTACTGCCGCCTTTAACGAAGTAAAAAGCACCCCTGCCTCGAGCAAATTTTAAATGTCTTATAAATTTTTATCCAGACTTCCGTGTCGGCAAGAAGAATAGTCTTCGGTCGAGGGTATAGAAAGAATGCTTGACATTTCATAATACACTATTTCTTCGTTAAAGGCACGTTTTAAAGATAAAAAGAATAATCACCAGCTCCCACTCTTTCTTTCTTTTCATAATAACCTGGTCCCAATTTGTTGAGCGAAAAGTTTGTCAAGTGGCGGAAGGGATCGTCGATGCTTTCTAGGGAAAATTTTTCCGTGGCGAATCGAGCAATTCCATCTCTATAAAGATAAATGGTTAGCGGCCGGTAGGAGGGTACGCAGACGTACAGTCGCAGGTCGAACTTGTAGCCGCCGATGAGTAGAGGATTCTCGATGTACCTCTGCACAACGGCTACACTGTCGTAAGTGAGGTCGCTCAATTTCTGAAATTAAAAGCGGCTGTTAAAAAAAATCTCGATGCTTTAATGCCTAATTTTCTTACGCGAAACAAAAATATCCCTTTCCCTTGGCTCTGGCCGACAGGTTTGCAGATCCATATTCTGTCGTCTTTTTCCGAACGACTGCAGTCCGCCGCTAATCTTGTGTACTCTGATGGAAGATTGTAACCCACTGGGCTTTATCGTAAACGAAGTCTTGGTAATTATTTAAACGAGCAGAGGTATTTTGTAAAATGGAATAGAAAAAAGTGTACCTAAAGTCGTAAATGTTACCGTAGACCTTTTTCATGCATTTCAAATGCCGCACTAGATTGTCTTTTCTGCAAATGGAGTTTCCTTTCGGTATGCGATTGATGAACTGGAAGAATTCAATTGCCTCAGAATTTTTATTATACTATTCAATTATTCGCTGCAACGTTCTAACAGCTAACGTACTTGCCACGGAAGCAAAGATTTATAATGGGTTTGAGAAAAACCACCCGATTTCCACCACAAATTCCAGCGATCCTTCAAAACATTATTATCGCCTGTATATTCTCTCCATCCCCTTTCTGTGCAAACCTGAAACAAATATCACACCTTTATAAGCTCTTTTTATAAATAATTTTTTAATTACTCATCTAATAATTCGTGAATTTTAAACTTTTTTTATTCCTTTCTATGTAAACAAGATGAAAAACAAGCAGTTCTGTTATAAGAGAATTGCATTCTGATTTTATAGACCCGAAAGATTCGGATATTCCACAAATGCCAATTCAAATCTACTCGAATTTTCGGATAGTCGACAGTCCTAATTCCAATTCGTTCATTAAACGAGCGTTAAACAGCGTTAGTTAGCCTTTTAACTGTTTACCAGGGGTTGAACTTCTATCAAAGTAAAAAAGAGAAATAATTGTAATATTTTAAAAAGGAACGACTCAATTGCTGGCCCGAACGCTCCAGCGCAGTTAATTATAATACTCCGATTCATTTGGCTTAAATAATAAAAAAAAAATATTATCACGCAGAGTCCCGGAGCGCCTTCGTGCGCCTAATGAATTCGCATTCCTTGCACGACGGCTCCGGCGAATCACGAAAATAGCTGCGCCGCAGCCGACACAAGAGGGTGCACCCTTGATTTATCATCCCGTTATTACGGCTATTATTACGCGGAACAAAGTCCCAAGGCCCTGGCGCTCAATTACAATTAAATCGGCGCAATTACAATTACTCGCGTCACGGCATGCCGGTTTTCGGTCCTTTAACACCAAGTCAGCAAATCGGAGCTGCGCCATTTCCATTGCGGGAACAGCGCCTGCGGGAATCTCGCGCTTATGGCAGGCCCGCACAACAAAGCTCCATGTACTTTTTATTAGGCCGCGGCGCTTTGTAGTCAATCAACTCACTCAACTTTCCCGAGAGTAATAAATGTCACTTCATTCAATTTTCCTTCTTCCTGTCCAATTCAAATTCGTCAATCTATTATTGTTCTTCCATCTGTTCGTGGCAAGAAATTTTTTAACTTTGTTACATTTATTAATTTGTTTCTTTTCATTCTCCGAACCTTTATCTGCGAGTAAAGGATCGTGCCTCCCCGAAAGTAGTTCAAAATTTCTTAAAGTATATTTTTAGGACGATAAAAAGTTTCTAATTGCAGGTACGTGAGTCGTTTAAGGTAATTTAATTTGTCGCATAACATTAATTAGCGAATTTATTTAAATGTTACTGCGAAACGATTAAAACAGTTTGAAAATATTTTCTTATGCGCGATCAAAGGAATTTAAATTAAATATAAATTCAATGAAATGCGAAGGAACGTTTGAATTTTTTAAGATACTCGTAGAGGAAAGTGTGTCAAAGTAGTTATAATGAGAATTTGTGACGTTCCTGTAAGAGCGAAATAAGATTTAGGATGACTGAAGCATTTATTAGCATCGCTTCAAATTACATTTACAATTCTTTTAGCCGTTTTATTTTATTTAGTTTACTTTAAAAGTAGAAATTTGAATTTTCACGTCAGCCCTTGTGAAATAATGAATATTTTGTACTGGACATTTACTAAAAATCTTTTAATGGCATTTGAGAACTTTTATTATTTAAATTGACATAATTTCTAAATATACCTAGAGGAATTTCTGTTATTTACATTGAGGATAGCATACGTAAAATGAAAGCCTCACTTTTTTTCGTGCAATTTTAGGAGTGAAACCGGATAAAATAATAGTTTTCTTCAAGGGTGCTGACAAGGATTTAAGTGTACGAAGCACTTGTGAAAGACCTGCAGAAAAACATAACGTGACACATTTAAGTCTTTTCTTCGTGCTTGTCGATCATATCCTCCCTTTTTACGTGGCGTTCACATTCATTTTAAAATTAACTTTAAATTGTGCTGTCGTAAAAGCTATTTCTACTACTTATTCACATTCCATCTACGTCAAATCGAGCTAATAATAGATCTAGTTGTAACTTTTCAAAAATATATGTATACAAATTAAAAATTATTTTTTGACTACCGCCATAATATTTTTTTATGTTTTTAATATAACATTTAAGGAAGGATTGGTGTGAAAAAATACATAAAAATCATTGGAATTGTTAATTTGTTCGAAAATTCTCGCAGTAATAAGATGAAGATTAAGAATGTACTTTACATTTTCTTAATTATCGCTTATTTTGGACCAACTGCGCATTTTTATTGCAGCAAGCTTCAAAATTCTCTTTTCAATGTTTCATAACGCAATAATTATGGAAATTAAAGCGCTGTTTGTACTATTTTACCTTCAAGAACGAAAGCTACCGAGCATTGGGCACTAAAACTTTGGTTTCGCTCTATAAAAATGTATTAATATATAATATAAAAAAGTAAGTATGATACAGCTGGAAGCAAAGGCGTGAGCCGCAGTCCTCCTAAGACGCCCGACGTTGAGTCACAAGAACGCTGTGAAAAAAAAATGCGCAGCATCCTTTAGAAGAAGCTGGCGAGTACCTGTACAAGCAGATGCGGGCCACCGCCGTTGTCGTTGAGCCGAAAGACGAAGGGTCCGTCGGGCGAGCTGGTAGCTGTCATGCCGATCGCAGGCTGCTGCCGGTGGCGGCTGTCGTCGGCTGAGGCGGCCGCACGCCCGAGCCGAGTGCGGTGCACGCAGAATCCTCCGCCTCCTTCGGGCCGATGATGATCGATTGCCGCGGCCCGCTGCCGAGCACAAAAGGCGGTAAAGCGCAGGTCGTTTTCGCGCGGCCATTGTTTACGCGATATTTCGGTAGCTCGGTGTGAAATTTCGCGATATCGAGGGGGGAGGTCGATGAGAGATTTGTGGCCGGCTGTCAGGCGAGGCCGCGACGACGAGCACCGCCGATCGGGTACGTGACGCTTCCGTGCGAGGCCCGTGTAAACTTTAAATATGCGCCCTCCGCGATCGCGTTATTTCGAGTCGCCCTCAACTTTGCCGTGCCGATGAGTTTCGTGCTTTTCGTATAGGATGCAGTCGATATTGCGGTTCACGTGACTCCACGTTTTATTCTCTCGGCGCGCTTTGTCCTCAAAATTTCGTAAAAAAGCAACATTTCCGCAGCTTGAAAGACGCGCTCGAGTAACGAACCAGGAAGGAGTCTGATGCATCTGGTTTAGCTTGGGGCACGCCTTGTTATTAGCGAGAAAGACGCTTTTAGCTATAACTTGTAAGGTAAATTTATGCCTTTAGTGCCGCGGGAAACTTAAGATTATGCCTATAATTGAGCCTGCTGATTTTAGCGGGGGAAAATGCCCCGCGCTACTTAGGAAGTAGCCAGGCTCCTCGCTAAATTCGCGCATTATGTATATATACAGCTGTGTGTCTGCATATAACAGCGTAATTTAAACTGCTTGGCAAGTCTTAAAAGTCACCGGGGAGTCGATGAAAGATATTTCCATTGACAGACTTATGCTTTTGAATTTATGCACTTTGTGAATCATTATATTTGAACTTTACTACTCCCGGCAATTTGCGAGCGGATTTATGCAAAGAACATTATTGCATACCATTACTTTTGAAATTGTGCTGGAGAAAAAAAAAAGAGAAAATATTTTTTAATTAAAAGTGGAAAAAAGTACTGCGGAACATTTGATGCGCTCGCTGGAAAAAAAAACGTAGTTTCGTGTATTATTGTTGTGCGGAATAAGTTTTATTGCGCCCGCACCTATACTTTTTACGTGTGCCCGGGCAATTATTTAACTTTATCAAAAGTTGCCGCAAACGTGCGCGATAATTTAAAATTATAAAGCGTGTTTTGTATGCTGATATAAGTTTACTTCAAGTAAACTGTAATAAAATGAAGTTGAACAAAATGTTGCGATGCTGCACTTGCGCTGAGAATATGTATTAGCGTGCTCCGAGCAATAAAAAGTATCTGATGTCTTCTTTAACCCTTTCAATGACTGCTTTCATTACGAGGGGCAGTTATTTATTTTTATAAGTAAATGAATACATTTGGAAGGTATAGCTATTAAAATATTTAAAACAGAACGAACTTAATACGCAGTAATCGCATTTATCAGAATTACGAATTGATGTTGCACTCTTTATGACGTACTTGAAATTTGTTTATAATAAATATTTTATATATTATTTGAGGAGAAATGGAGAAACTTGAAGTGTAAAAGTAGAAAATGATTTTAGTAAAAAATCAAATTATTACTTTTAATTTTGTACATCTGGCGTTTCATATGAATTTATTTTTCGTCATAATCAAACTGAGTTTATGCTTACAATAATAAATAAAAATCATGTATGACTAAAATTGTAGCTTAAAATTCAAGGTTACAAGTTTTATTTAGATTGTCATTGATTACCCTATGCAGATGTTTGTATACTACTAGCAACTTTAATACGTACGACAATTTCATAGAAGTATGAGTTTTCGATAGCAAACTTGTGGATCAAAACATTGGGGATTTTTCTTTATTATTTGGCAGTAAAAAATTAAAAAATTGTTATAGGTTTAGATGCAGATTTCGCTCCTCTGTTTACAAGGTAATATAACGTGTAAAAAGTAAGAAGAATAAAAAAAAGTATAAAATCTGAATGGCGCACAATTTAGCTAAAACTTGACGTTGTGTCAAATAAATTTTAATAAATAAAAATAAATTAAGAGCTGACGTCCTGTAGAAATAAATGTTTAAAAGAGCCGGTCGACTAGACTAAACTATCCTGACTGAACTGTACACCGACGAGCAATCGTAGCTACACGGCCGCAGGTAAATTTGAAAGGCGAATGGTAATTTTGTAAATTGCAATAAGTCGAGATGAAGTGGAGGATTTTAAGAATCGTCTACTTACTATCATCTCGGGTGGAATCTCAGGTGCCGAGGCGCGAGCAGCGAGGGCATACCGAAGCGCGGGTGTCGGTGTGGCCGGCTGCAATCGATACGCGGCGAGGGCTCACCCCAGGAGGGCGAACTGCGCTAATGGGCAGGGCGGGCGCGCGGACGCATGATCGCGCGGATCGCGGAGCTGGCCTCCTCGAGGGTCTGCCGCCCGGCGTCGTCGTCGTCGCCGCTGCCGCCCGACTTGATCGACGCCCGCGGCGCGCGCACGCGAGAGCCACGGTACCCCGATACTCACTGGCTCTCGCGCCCCCGCACGCGATCCTCCCCAAGCCCGCCGGAGTCGCCTTCCGTGTACTCCGCCGACGGAGAACAGGTGCGCAGACGTTTCCGTCGCATGAGCCAGACCTCTACCCCCCTCTCGCGCTTTGCATGTGCTCGTCGTTAAAAAACAGGATCCAATCGCAATCAACTTTTTCTATTCCTCATTCTCCTTTCGCTCTATATGGAGAAAACTGAGCCGCGGCTTGTATAGCGTGTGTGTATAATCTTGGTATGCCGAACTTTGGCTCGCTGCTGAAAAAAAACGGCTCAACGATTTCGAGCTATGACGATTTTTACTATAAAACGTACTAAAAATTCCTATGTACATATCGCAAAAATTGCTATTTAAAAATTACTATGCTCCGCAGGAGCAGTGGGATATACTGGACCTATGACGAATTGTAGTATGTTTTATAGTAAAAATCGTCATAGGTCGAGTATGTCCTACTATAACCTTTCTCTCCGTGTAGTTCGTCTATTCCGTCAGATTCTTTGACCAAGTGATCTTTCGCGTCGGATCCAATTTGATTTGCACGGTTATCTGCTATATTAACTCAATCTTAAGTACTTACGTGTAATTATTCTCGAGTAAACTTTTCTGGCAAATTTAGAAAAGTTTTTTAAATTAGTGTAAATGCATAAAATACTTGATCCTTCGTAAAATAATTCTCTATAATTAAGACACTATACAGTTTCCTCGGTCGAGCGTAAGACTTCTCGAGCAAAAAGTCTGTATGAATTTTGAAAAGGAGACAAGAGATGAGGCCCGGCGAGCGGTCGAAAAAGAACTGAAGAAGGAACGGACGTTTCACGATAGGCAGGAATTACTTGACACGATGGAAACGCATTTTTTAATTGGCACTAGGACGAGGCCGCGGAAAAAGAATTGCTCAACTAAAGCGAGCCATCAGTCCCTGAAAGTCGGCGCAAACTTTCCAGAGCGTTTTGCGATGAAATAATTAGGCAGAAATTTAGCAAACTGATAAGGTACGCCAAGCGCTTAACGTTTTATTTTCTTGTCATCCCCGAAACAACGTGAACAACGATTTGTTCGCATGCATCCTCGCGTTCGCCCGAGTTAGCAATAATTAATGCCGTCGTCTAAGTAAATTAAGCAATCTCTTGCAAATCTTTTCAGTTCAAAAGTTACGGAACGCTTTAATTGAAGTCAAAGTAGAACGAGTTATTTTAAGTGCACGTAACTTCGTTCGTTTGCCTAGTTTCCGCAAACTTATTACAATTTCTTTCCTTTCGAACGCCCATGATTGTTTACACAAAGAGAAGAAAAGCCGCTTTAGCGACGATTCTTAATTTGTCCAGCTTTTGGCGTGCGAATTTATTTGAATAAATCATGTGGAACAAATTAAGATTATTTCCTTAGTTTAAGGGAAAATAAATTTATTTTCCTCTTAAAATTTGGCATAAAGATTGCTTGAACTGTAATCCGACGTGGAAAAAAAAATTGAACTATTCACTGTCCGTTTGAGTATAGTTTTAACTGAAATAAAATTAAGGCGTGCGCAAATGTGTAATAAATCACTTCGTTCTTTATGTTGAAATTGATTTTTAATAAAAATAATAAAAATATTTGTTTTTAAATAAATTTATAGTGGTTTGAAAAAAATCATTTTTTATCTCAATAAAATGTTGAATAAGTACTATTGACGTAAATGTTTGCTTAAATTAGGCGATGAGTTTTTTTGTCGCCTCGTGCTGCGAAAGTGTGGTGAACATACACGCGTATTCCGCGCCGCAATTTCCGCCGAAGCAAGTTTCTCAGCGCCGAGCTTTTACACCGTCGGATCAGAGGAGGATTATTTTAGCCCTCTTGACGGCTCAATCCGGATGTCAACGGCAATCCGGCATGAAAGCGCCATCGAACGGGGCCGATCATTTCCGCCGTTAAAAGTTACAAGTGTATCGCGTGAAATAGCGAGGCCCGTGTACGCGCGCCGCTGGCAATTGCCTTCGAGTCCGCGGCGAGGGCAATTGAACGCGCTCAAGGGGCCGCGGATCGCGCACACGTCAGGCCGCTCGGTTCGCGCGCCGACGTCACTACTGCCTCCGCTCGGCTAGCATCGCGCGCTAAAGGCTTGGCATTAGGCCTCGCGTGTATCCCCCACACCCACGACGAGCCTGTAATAATGACAAATCGATTAGCGTCTCGTATGCGCTTCTACCCCGGAGCTTCTTTAGCCCGACACCGAACCGACCGGAAACTGCTTTCATCCTGTTAACGTATCGCTTTTTCAAAGTCATATTACTCCTACATCTGCTCGGCGTTTATTTATTAAAACGCTTATAGTTTTTTAAAAATTGAAATTGTCAATTATTTTATTAGAATTATATCTTGTGATTCAATTGGTGTATTCAAAACTAATGCATATTAATTACATATTAATAACAAGTTTAGTTGTTATGTACATACTTAAGTTGTCTCTTCAATTTATTATTTTGTATTATCTCACACTAGTTTTCCATATTTTCTATTAATGATTGTACATATTTATACGTTAAGAACTTTGGTTCGTTGAAATTTGAATAAATAAATAAATAAATAAATAAGTAAATAATTACTTTTGTGTTTTCATTTTTTTCTCGCTGTAAATGTTTGCGTTATTAGCGTTGAGGTAATTTTTCTCGAGTTACAGAGAGTCGATAAAGGAAATCGAAATAGTGGCAATTGCAATTTTCTGCGCTTGGCGATTGCTTCGGAAATGATTTTCGTGAACATTTCTTTACTACGGACGGATGAGGAAAGGACGTAAAAAAGAAGACTGACGTAATTACAATTAACTTTATTTTAAGCAACACATAACACGAACGCGTAGGCTTCATATTTCACCATACACAGCTATTAGAATAGATTTTTTCGAAACAACAGTGATCCCTTATTTGTTAAAAATTTGAATAAGCTTTCAAAAATTGAAAAAAAAAATACAATTTACAGAATAGTAAAAAATGTTCTGAAATGTTTGGATTTGCGTGAACGTAAAGCGTAGTCTTTGAAAAATATTCTTTTTGCACGACAGTCGTTATAAATTTTCGTAGCAATTCTCAAAACTGAAGTGTACATTTAATAATAGGAAAAAAACAGTTTTCGCAAGATCAACCTTATCGCGTAGAGCAAAAAGGGATTTTAAAAGACTGTTCCTTCCACTCACTCGCGTGCACATCATGATTTACTGTGTTTTTATTTCTTTTCTTTTCTCCTTATATATTCTTAACTTGAAAAGCAATCGCTCGTTCCCTCGCACTCGTCAAAAATATCGATCCACGCACATGCGCACACTATATAGGCTGCTCGAAATTTTTTACAGCTCCTTTTTTTAAAGCGTCGTTGGCTAATTGTCCGACGGGCGTCGGTGTGTATACTGGCAGCAACGCAACGCCAAGGCCGCCTTCCCGATTCTGGCCCGTTAACAAATTCGCCTATAATCGGATGGCACACGGAAAATGCGCTCCGCGGACCACACTCAATAAATATGGCAACTATAAGTTCGCCGTCGATTGCAACTTCACTATCGTCGACATACGATTATACAATACATTCATATTGCACGTTAAATTGATTAACCGACCTAAAAAGCGCGCGGCTCGATGATGGCGCGGTTCGTCGCGGCGTCCCCTCGACGAAAAGAGCAGAGGCTGAAGGGGTCGGCGACGAATCCGCAGGCGGCACCCGATACTCGCGGCCTTTAATATTAAATTAAACGAAATTGTTATACTCGCGCTAATTTTTACTTTTTAGTGAAGCTCGTTTACATTTAGTGGCCTTTTTCGCAAAATGTGGCGAAAAAATCGGTGACGTTTGCCTCGCCGCTACTGGAGGGTCCGCTAGAAGGAGGGAGCGGAATCAATTGGCATCGGTCGCGTGATATTGCAAGCAGCGGCGGAGCTTTCGCGCCTTGAGGCTCGCTACCAGCGGGGCGAAGGCCAAATTTCGAGAGCACGGTGAGACAAACGTCCACGGAATTCCTGCTTACGCGAACGAAAAAGAATGACAAAAGCTTACGTTACTACGGGCAATACGATTATTTTTTGGTATTTTTCTCGAGCTTTGCTGCCTTTTTTTGCCACCTTTTGCGTTTGGTTAGTGTGAAAATTTCCTGCAGCGATTACGTCTAAAAGTTTCTCCCGGCCCTTCTCTCTGCATTTTGCTTCTTTAGAGAGAAGGAGGAACAACAAAATGATTTTGGGATGAAATCGAAAGTTACGCAGACTGAATGACGTCGGTAATTGTTGCGACGATATTCACGCTCATCGTCATCGCGTTTTACAATGTTACTTATCTACATTATGAGTAAGCTTATAAATAGTTATTTCCTTCATGTTCGATGTGTGCAGCTTTATTTTTAATTCATGCTAATGCTCGTGGCTTAGGTTTCGATTTTTATTTTCGTTGATTCGTTACTCCACTATACAGTCTAACGCGCGTGGTTCTTGCAGAAGGGACGTCCACCCTTCGCATAAAAGCTCTGTCCTTCAAGATTCTTTTTGCACATCTGTAAAACATTAAAAATATTGAATTATATTCAAATGCTTGTGTAATGTTCAATCGTGTACAGCGAGAGAATTATAAAAAGTTAGAGCTTTTTTTACATAATTTTTACATGAAGGGGAGATTCGCCACTACTTTTTATGAAAAAATTCTCTCAATATATAAAGTGAGAGCTTTACCGTGCAGTTGAAACATTGACTGTGGTAATTGTTGTTAAGGGCTTCTACCCAACGGTCACCAGCTTCTACTGGGAAGCCGCAGGCGAAGCATTTCGTCGTGAAGAGGTCATTCCAATCTGTGAAAATATAGAATTATGTGCAAACGATCGTTCAAAAAGTTATGCATAAATAGCAAGACTTGGCAGAGAATTGAAACGTCAATGCATCTGAGAATATTTTGATAAAATGAAAATGCACAATGAAATTGATGCAAATATGAAAAGCTAAATTGTTAAAACTTTTTGAATAGCAACAATTAAAAGCAAATAAATAGGTTTAGAAATTGAAGCAAAATTACAATAATCGTATAAAAATCTGCAAAGAACAGTAACCATTACTGTTTCGTGAGAATTTATAAGCGCGTAAATAAAAAGTAAATATCTATCAAGTTGATTAATTGAATTTAAGGAATAATTTAACAATTAGCTATGAACCTCTTTCACAATATGGAAGTCCTTCTTCAAGGAAGAAAGGACTATTTCCAAAGTGCTTTCCGCAGTGGGCGCAGTTGAAACATTCAGGATGGAAGTGCTTTCCGATGGCATTCAAACAATCCTAAAAGAACACACACATTAGACTACAAATATTGAGTACGTTAGGAATACAAAAACTGTAGTGCATATCTCCGATAAAACGTATATGAGTGGTATGTAAAATTTATATGAGCAACAAAAGGTACGCACTTCTTTGATTTTGCTATTACACTTGTTACACGATGGTGCAATGAATTTTTCGAAACAGTATTCGCAGTAGAGTTGTCCTTTTTCTTCGACGAAACCGATGTCTTGCAGGCCTCGGCGACATTGTGGGTTCACGCAGACAAAGTGCTCAGGGCACCAGATTTGCCCAAGCGCAGAAATGAATGGGCCCCTAATGAAAACGTTTATTTGTTAAAGGGAGCCTCTTTGACTAATGTGTAAAGCCAAGTAAATTTTAACGTTTAACGAAACAATTGATTATTCAATGAAATAAAATAAAAAGAAATAAAAGAAAGTAGTTTAACGTGTATTATATTCGACACAAAAAGTTCCAATGCAAATGAACGAGTGAAGGTAATTGAACTACAAACCTTGTAATTTCAATTTTACAGCGACAACAAATAGGTTTAATGGTAAGGCCATTCTGATGGTTGTTAGTTTTTTCTCCATTAACTGCGCAAATACATGCAACAAGTAAAATTATTCACTCTGAAGAAGTACAATATTAATATTAAAATCATTCATTATTATTTAACTATGGTAAGTTGTGGTAACGTTTTATTAGCTTAAATGCACTGCGATATTAAAAATAAATACATAAATTATTTGTTGGGAAAAGTTGTTATTTGTCTTATTTCACGGAGATCGTAGCTACCGTTTTTCTCCAACAAATAATATGAAATCATAAGAAATCAATAATATTGTTATTAACAAACGTCGAAGTATCTGAAAAAAAACTAGTAAAACTAAAGCAATTAATGTCGGCCAGGGTTGCAATCAATAAAGAATCTAAGAAAGCCAGTCGCACACGAACATGAATATCCTGTAATTCGTGTCAGTACCTGACTTGGGAATTGCAGGCCGCGCAGAGCGGGACGCGCAATCCGGATCCAGCCTGATTGAGGATTCCCCTACCGCGATTCGGAGCACTGCTGCCAGCGAAGGTTCCGCCTTTGTTACCGCCAAAACCGCCTGCACCTAGATTCGGGTGGGATGACAAATTTGGTGGGTCTACTGAACTCTGGGTGTTACTAGTCAGGCAACTGGTTTGGGTTTGGCATTGGGTGCGGCTTTGGGTTTGAGAGGTGCTTTGGAATTCGCGAAATCTTTTTTGACTCTGAATGCTCTGAGTTCTGACTTGCGAACTGCTGGTCCTGCAAGGAGGAGCTGGAGCTGGCTGAGGCTTGTAAAGCTGTACAGTTGGTATCGGTGGTGTAGGTGCGGTAGCTGGCTTGCTTTCGCGTTTGCAAAGCGTAAGCGTAGTTATTTGATTGCAAAGATTAGTTTTCGGCTTGTGAATTGGCTGAAAGCCGCAGTCGCGAGACTCCGAGGTGGAGCTGAAGCTAGTTGTAGTCGTGTTAATACTGCTTGAGGCTAAAGGGCAGTTTTGGCAAGAATTTTCTTCGGGTTCTTCGTCTGGAAGGGGAATTTGTGGGTAAGGAAGCTTCGCTTTTGCAGCCCCGAGGCATTTTGGTACTTGTCGTGGGCACTGCACCGATCTTACTCCTGGGATGCCAGTCATGGTGCATGGACCTACTGTGCAACTTCCATCATTTTGTTGTTTGACGCATATCCCTGAACCGGTGCAAGTACCAGCGTCAATACTGCAGGTAGTTTTTTCGTTTCCAAGATTTGTGGTACAATTTCCTGAAGTTGATCCACAATAGCAAGAAGGTTTTTTACAAATTCCGCCAGATTGAGCTGGACATGGAGATACGCTGACACCGGAACGATCAGGTGTGGGAGTAATGCAAACACCGCCAGTTCCGATTCCATCACAAGGAACGACAACGACACCAGTTTTGCAACTAGTTTCTCCATGAGCTTTGATTGGTAAAACTGTTACACCAGTCATTGGGCAAGGTGGTTTTGGTGATGGTGGTGGAATTTCGTGACGAATTCTTCTGACTTCTGGTGTGCCAGTTGGTGCAAAAACCCGAACTCCAGTTTTTTGGATTCTATCCATAAGATTATTTTTTACGGCCGGACAGGGCAAGGTTACTTCGCAATGGCTATTCTGAGAAATATAACATGCCTCATCTTCTACTGGAGATTCTTCTGGAGGCTCTGGTTCATCGTATTCTTTAACTCTGTGTTCCATTTTTTTAACGTGGTGACTACCATCGCATTCTTCAGTTACAGTGTCATCATGCACTTGGAAATGAGCGTGTTTCGATGACCCTTCGCCTACCCACGAAACCGTTTTCTGTGATACCGTGTCTTTAGATTTGTGTCCTTGAGGGGTATCTTCTTCATAATGATATCGAACAATTTCTGATTTATCGGGTGTGGTTGTATCTCTTTGATTGCGTTTGCAGGGTGGTGGATCATCTCTAATTCTTGGAGCTTGTGCTCTTGCAAAGCATGCTGGAGGTTCTGGTGGACCGGGAGCAGGAGATTTGCAGCAACCTGGAGTCGGTGTTCTACTTGGTGGAAAATCTTGACCTTGTACTGGTTCTTGCTCTTCGCAAACTAGATATTTTTGATATGAAGGAATAGTGTCAGGTCTTTTAAGACCACAGGCTGAAACTCGACCGCTAGGTGTTTGTGATCTGGATCGACAAGCAGGTGAAACGGAACGATTACGGAATTTAAAATCAGGTGGTGGTGTAGGAAGCGGACGTGGACCTTCTGGCTTCTTTGGTGGTTCTTTAGGTTTTCCTCTATAAAGAATTTGAGAAGGCGCACTGTAACCCTCGTAAGTGTTCATCATTTCAGGCGTCTGTGATCGACATTTACATCTACACAAAGTGTTGGGATTAACTTCTCTTCCTAGAGGTGAATATGGACGATCTGATGCTGTAGTCAAAGCCTCCACGAATGGGGATACCGGCCTGATAGGTGGTTGACACTTGCAACAAACAGTATTCTGCTCGTATCTTACTTCGCTGTGATATACTTCCTGTGTATCACCGTAAGATTGATTGCCAAGCCCTGACTGCAAAGGAGAGTATTTGCGATCTGAAGCGGTAGTTAAAGCTTTACACATTTCAGATTGCCATTCCTTCGGGGTAGAATTTTTTATCGGTGTTTGTGGAAGTGGACATGGACCGCTGTCTGTTTGCTTCACAAATTGAACGTGTTTCTTTGTACACGTAGATTGTTGCTGACCTTGTTGCTTTGAAAACCTAGAGCTCAGACGACGTTCTTGAAGAGTAGGTTGTCGCTTGCACGGTGCCTGCTGTTCACGCAAATTTTGATGAATTTCCACTTGTTCGCGAAGACTTTTTTTACGTTGTTCTTCGTAATCTTGATGTTCGCAGTATTTTTTAATGCATACTTCTTCTGTCACTTCTTTTATTTCTTTTTTGCATGGAGGATCCTCTTCCATTTTTATTTCAATTATTCTCTCGCGAGACGGTGGTCGATTTTCGTTCGAGCATTTACATGATTGTTCAACTTGAACATCAATTATTCGTTCACGAGGTGCCTGGTATCGGCATTCTTCTATCACTTCAGAACGTTCTTCTCTACAGCAAACTTTAGATCTTTCTGCTTGTTCTTCCTCTATTCGTCGCTGTTCTTCTGCTCTCCTTTGCCTCTCAGCTTCTTGCTTTTGTCTCCTGCTTTCTTCCTCTCTTTGTTTCATTTCAGCAAATAATCGTTCTTCTTCCTGTCGTTTTCTTTCCTCTTCCTGTCGTTGACGTCTTTCTTCTTCTTCTCTTCGTTTTCGTTCTTCTTCCTCTTGTTTACGAGTTTCCTCTATTAATTGTTGAGTATCGATTCTTTTCGAAATTGATTCGGAAGTTTCGGTTACGTGTCTTCTACCAGAAATATCTTCTACTTCTCTGTCTACTGTAGAAGATCTCTGAGAATATTCTTCACGACTCACTTCCGTCGTTTCTTCTTGCTGACCAAATGGAGGTCCCTTGATACGGTCCGGAGATACAAGCTCAACAGTTTTTTCGTAAGTAGTAGTTTTCTTAATATGCAAATTTCCCTTATCTTCTTCTTCTGTTTCTGTGTATAGATCATGTTCAGCATCGATACCCTTTGGACAAATAGCTACGTCTGGCGGTACAAGCTTCGATAAATCTACCACTTCCTCTTGCTGCACTTCTGGCTCTGGCTCTGGTTCAGATTCTGGATCAGGCTCGCAAACAAATTTGCAGATTTGAGATGTTGTATGCTGGTGTTGATGAACATTACCCTCGGTTTTGCAAGTATCTTCTTCGCGATGCGTGTGTTGCTCGCGATGGCGATGTCCAGGTGGTGGCTGTCTCTCGCAAGAAGATTCGCGTTTGCAAATTCTTTGACAAACCTCTCTTTCTGTCGACTTTTCGCGCTGGCAAACTTTTTCTCGCTGGCAAACTTCTTTTTCGCAATAAGATCGACAAATTTGTTCAGGTTCAGGCGCATAAGCTGACTGGTACAAATTAGTTCCAGATGTAACAGTTGCTGTCCACGGCCTGGGAATAGGTTGAGTAATTCTTGTTGGTGTTAAAGATCTTCGCACACTATCGGTCGAACTGGCTCTAGACGAGGAGCGCTCACATCGCGTTTGGCGTGATTCTCTTGCATTTACTAGTTCTACTCGCCGGAATACCGGCCCTGGACAGCTAACCTGATCCATTTCGATATTGTGAGACTGCTGTTCGGTGTAGCTGTTTCTGCGTCTGTGTTCACGACTGATTACCGATTCGATGGTAGCTCGGCGTTCTTGAGTTACTTGTCGGTGTCGCTTATCTAACGTGGGATTCGGATCAATGTACAGCGGACTCGCGGTAGGATAGGTGATGTCTTCGATAGCTTTTACGGGTGGCCACGTTGCTTTCGCTTTTGGCGTCGGTGGTTTTTCAGTGGCTTTCGGCCGACAGACTTCTTTTACAAGCTCATATGTACAGCGCTCCTCGTGATATGACTGAGGCCTAAGGCCGCTTTGCCTTTCGTCTCTATATTCCGCGTGATAGGATGTCGTTTCTAACTTGGCGGTCGCACATTTCGAAAAGTATTCGGGATACGGAGTCGGATTTCCAAGTAGGATGCCAAGGTGATGAAGAATTCACAGAGACGCGGGTTCAAATTAGTTCGCACAAGTGACACACATATGACACACAAGGAAACAAAGCAGTTAGAGGGAGCAGTGTACAGTTAGTTCGAGTTAGAAAGAAAAAAGAAAGAAAATTTAGGTGAGTAGAAGCGCGTTAAAAGGTTTTTTGTCTGCTAAAGTCGCTTAATTTTATATAAAGAAAAAAAAAGACGTATGCAGTTAAAATTGAGACTGAAAGCGGTGATAAATTTATCAAGCGACTATAAGCAAATTAAGGGTGTTTGCTAAAGAGATAACGCATTAAGACATTTTAATTGAGAGGTTTAATGGCGCTATCAGTATTTGTAATAATATTATTTAATTAGACACTTTGATTAGATATTAAATAAATCGTTATTGTAAAATAATCATTATTATCTTATTTGAACTACAACAACAGTTAGTAGTCTCTGTATAAAGTTAAAGTGTCGAATTGAACATTAAATTAAATATAAAAGTAAATGTAAAAAGTAGCAGTATTATTCGAAATCACACTCGTCAATTACGTATTACAGCCTAGTAGCTAAAAAGTAAATGAAACCATTTAGTATCAATGTTGATTGGATGAAGACACTCGCTTATATGAACACGCTGCGAAAATCAGAATCGCAAGCCTTGCTGAGGAATGAAAGCGGCCAGAAAACATTACTCGAGGAGAAAGTAAGCGAAGAAGCGGTTAAGACTGTGAGAAGAAACGAAACAACCATTAAAAATTTTTCGTACGCACGAAATTTTATTTGTGAAAATCACATTGACAACCGCCCGAAATTACAATAATCAACGTACAGTGATTAAGGAAAAGTGAAAGGAATCTCGAGCCTTTTATCTCAATAATCAAGTACTCAGACACCAGACAAGAGAATCTTTTTACACTTCCTTAAATAAATAAATTACAATAATAGCAAAACATTTCCTAGGACTTTGAGATAGTAAAGAAGTCCAGAACGAACAATACATCTTATGCACAGAGTGATCGCGCGTTAGTGCAGTTGAGAGCTGCCGCGTTCACGCAATGAGGGAGAAAGGTCGAGGTTTTGGGTTGAATGATGTAGCCGCTGAAAATAAAAAACACAAGACAACACAGTCAACATTATGATGAATGAGTGGCTCTGCTTAATGCGAATTTATTCGTCATTTTTATTAGAAATTCCTTAGAATATATGATTAAACTTTGACTAATGATCAGAAATCGAGGTTTCTTTTTAATGTGGGATAGGCGTAGTGGAATATTAATACACTAACTTTGCAAAGTTAATATCGAGATATTTTTCGTTAACCATCTTAATTTACGAGTTTTTTTCGCTTTCCTCGTGGTCGTCATCTATTAATAAATATGTTTGGGATATCGTTATTTATTCGGACCATTTGAATGAAGAAGCATGGAGTTATATCGAGAAGGCAAAAAGGATTATGGATCTACATATAATGAACGCACCGGTGATGATAACGAAGACGCGATCTGAAATTAAGTGCGCGCTGACGTAACAGCGCACCGATATAACAAAGAGGAGGCTCCCCAAATTCGACACTGTTAATAAGAAGTTGGATGAGAGGGTGTTCT
Organism: Sycophila sp. Sp_5; assembly: GCA_018906775.1. Lineage (NCBI taxonomy): Eukaryota > Metazoa > Arthropoda > Insecta > Hymenoptera > Eurytomidae > Sycophila > Sycophila sp. Sp_5. Next base: position 673,694 of record JACCID010000076.1, read on the forward strand.
GGTTAGTGTCGAGCCGAGACCACATCGCGGCTGGCAGCTCTCAATGTACCAATCGCGACACGTCATCGACAGACCAACAGAAATGAGCTCCACTGTGCTGAACTTATCGCCAACGTATGAGGAACCTTTTCCAGTACTTTCCCAGAATCAACACTCAGAATTGGTTTTCTCTCAAGAGACGACACAGCTTGATAAATTTATTTTACGCTTTTTTCCACTTCGTTAAATACTCTTTGTTCGCCCAAAATGTGATGCTTAAGAGAATTTATCAAATTCTACGAAATAGAGATAAAAACAGCGGTTGTAAAATTATTTTAAACAAATTAAGGATGTTAAAAAAAGAGTTGAATATTGTAAGAAAAAGTATTAAAAAAATTTACTTACTTAGCAACGAATTATCAATGCCTACTTATATAAAAAATATAAAAAGCGATATCCTTTGGAAGTTTCTGCGAAATTGTTTAGTAAGAGATAGAGAATTCTGGTTAGAGTCAGCGCCCGATAATGACGAAGTTAAAGAAGACGCGCCGACACAGGGCTTTTTTTATGAGTGTAAAGCCGATAAAAGCCTGGCGAGAAAAAGAAGCGACCAAAATCGATGCGGCGCGCGGCGAAAACTCTCAGAGCGTCGTCGTACCTTTGAAAGGAGAGCTTTTCGGCTTTGGCAGCGTAGAGAAACGACCTATTTGCAATAATCGAATTCAAGGTTACAGGTGGCGAAGATAAACAGTCGCTCAATCGAGTTTGTCGACCTCGACATCGACATTAAAATAGATGGACCGAAAAAAAATCTTTCGTCCGCCGCTGTGACTCTTTGTTATACGCCTGCGACTGCGCGCGTCTTAAATATTAAACTGCATTTTTTTATGTACAATTGTAATACTTCAGTTGATCACAATTCAGAGAGAAAGTTATTGAAATGTAAGTGTAATTTTCTGCTGACGTTTCCGATGGTTTATTCTTACGACAGTTTAATAAAACTCTGGTATTCTAAAAATGGCAATAGAAATGACATGAGATTTATTACTGAAAAGCCAAGTGAGAAAAGTGCATCAGCGGAAACTCGAAAAAAAATTACCGGAAAGATACACTTTATCAATAACTCTTTCAATGTTATCCGTTACATCACGATGTATCGCGTGTAATCGAAATTGCATAGTCTGTATAGGCAAGAGAAGACAAGAGCGACGAGTGCGCCGCTACGTTTAGATAATTTCTTGTCTATTCTTACGGTGCATCGCGCGTATAATTGTTTGACGTATTCTTGTTTAAGAGCGCATGAAAAACTCACCAGTTACGGACTGATTCTGAGGACGCGGTAGAGTGCTGCTTCCGGTGTTAATAATAGGCGAGGACGAGTAGTTCTGCTTCGTGAGGCTGGAGCCGATGAAGGGCTTCGGGCCGCCGATGTTATTCGTTGTCGGTGCCTGTAAGAGATTCGCAGTTGCACGATTAATTTGTGTACTTGATCATCCGCTTTTTTTGCGTTTAAACGATTTAAAAAAAAAACATGATAAAATTTCAAATCTGAGGTCCTGTGCACTGTTTTTTCTTTAACGCCTTCTACGAATAATTTCGTCTTGAAAATTATCGCTTTTTTGTCTCTCAGTTTGGATGACAAATAATTTGCATTCGTTATAAATTGAGAGTTACAGAATGAAGTATCGCTCGTTCGATTATAATGATAAATGACTTTTAATTAATAAAGTAGACCAAATGAATCGTCGATATGAGAGCATCGTGTTAAAAATGAAATTGAATATTTATCCATTAGTAAGTGAATCAAGACAATGTTAGATCACTCTGAAAAAGGTTGCAATAAAAAAGTGTTGAAAAAAGTCGGAGTCCTGAAGGTTGGACTCCGAGTGCCATGCAAAGAAGAACAGTGGACACGAAAGGAAAAAAAAGGGAAAAAATTACAATCTAAAGCTGCGTTTGCTCGAGAAAAGACAAAACGAAGAGAACAGGAGCGATAAGAAGCGATCGGCGTAGGCTCGGGCGCGCAACTGCGCTACGGTTCGTATGGTTGGGCGTTCGTTACCTGAACTGGCCGAAAACCGGGCTGATCAAGGGGCGCGCTGCCAAGGCGAGTCGGCTGCAAAAAAACGAAAGACAGGGGGGTGGTAGTCACGTGTTCGCTTCATAAATGAAACTCGCTTTCATAATCGCACCTCTTTATATCGTTATCAATCGTCTCGAGCTCTTCGCTCGCAGCCGAGATTCGAGGGGTGGGAAGATGGAAGGAGTGGAGGGAGAGATGCTGGGCAATGCATTTACGGTTAGTCACGAGGATCAAAATAATCAGACAAATCAAAATTCGACGTGACGAGCGACAGAACGATTTTGTGTGGGACGCAGGAAGAAGGAAATGCATGATCGACGGGCCGGGTGAGTCGCGAGGCGCGACCTTTTTGGCAGCGATGAAACGCACGAAGCAATGACAAGAAAGATCTTGTTACAAGCAATGACAGTAAAGCTTCAGGATCGATCAAAATTGAATCATAGGTAAGGAATTTTTCTGTTGCAATTTTCATGACGTTTCAGAAATTTAACGATTGAGCTAATCGATTATTCACTGTTACGTCATAGCGACAGAAAAGTATCGAGTAAACAATTATAAGATTTCTGCAAAATTTGTAAAACAAAACAGATTACTTATGATTTGTTCTGCTAAAATACAAATAAAGTAAAACAGAGAATAAAAAGTTTGGATTTTTAACACACATTGAATGTAGAAGAAAATCACCACAAATGCTGGAAAATAGTTTGAAATAACAGTACGGTCTGTCCATTGACTTAAAAATACGGTGACCACTGGACGCAAAAATTTGGAAAAGTTCTGAAGGTTTCCGAGGAAAAGGGGAAACGAGAGAGCAGATGCTGTTTATTTTTTTTTATTTAACTAAATTCGATTTATAAGTTTCTAAAAATGCAATTATTTACTGAATTTAACTGAGATTAAACGATAATAATTTTTACGAGATTAAATTCTAATAAAGTTTGAGTGGCCACCTTGTAAAAATTGAATGAAAAAAAGACGAGGCAAGTGCAAGGAAGCGCAGAAAAAAAGTCGGCGATCGTAGCCGACAGTCCCGATGTATCCATGACGGTCGCATAATCACCTTAAAGGCGCGCACGTATGTCGGCGCCTGGAAGTTTTTCGCGCAGTAGTCTTGCTCGTCAAGCGCGTAACTCTGCTTCTGCTGATCGAAAGCGAAATCGCGTATCTCGTCGGTGAGCTTGTGCAGCTTGTTGTCGATGTTGTTAAAATATTCGTTAGTGGGATTGCGGTTATAGTCAAGCTCGGGTTGCCGCTGCTGCTGGCTGAGGGAGTAGCCGAAATCGTCGTTCTCGTTGCCGTCCAGGCCGCTGCCGTTCGTCTGGATGGTCAGCGTGCTCGTGTAGGTCTTCGACTCGTACTCGGAGCCGTTCGTCTGGCTGTTGCCGTTTAGCCCGTTCTTGTACTGGCATTGCCGGACCTCCGGGCTGTATCTCTGCAAAAGCGATTAGTACGCGCCACAGCACACAAAAACACACGCGCCTAATTGTTAAAGCGCTATCTTCTTTTTCATAGCTTCATCGAGAGAAATACTCGTTTTTTCATCATTATTCACGTATTGAAACTAAGGTGGAAGCATCGCCAATAGAAACCTACAAATTTATATTTATTGACTGTTTTTTATAATGCAAACGTAAGTGAAAAAGGCAAGACGAGGTATGCAGCAAACTTTTTAATGTAATGTTATTCTTAGTAAAGAAACAAAATTATTTTAGACAAAAATGTATGAAAAACATATTTTTATTCGTTTTTAGTTGAATATTTATGAAGAAAAATGCATTTTTGGCGATAGTTCTATATAGTTCAAGAAAGTACAACGTTGGATTAAATTTTCATTGTTAATAATAGTCAGTAGAAAAAAGCTGGTTAGGCTGAATTTAAATGTAAGTAAAATAAAAGTTTTGAAACGAAGGGGAATCATTTGAAATTTGTAAAAAAATAAAAATTATACACGTGCATTCTGCTAGAAACTATATAAATTGTTCGCTTTACCGACAAAAGTGAGCCTGATAAAGCGCAAGAGCATTTGTAAAGCAGCGCATTAGAATTAAACGGGTTTGAAAGTGCATAAACGATAAAAAAAAAGTAAAAAAATAACGGACAGACAAAGTTACATTACTTAGCAAGGAGCAGCAAGACATTTTTCTCGCAAGCATTAGAATTGCAAAACCGGCGATAAAAATCCTTGCTCGTGCCCTCGAGCTTTGTCATTGTTGAAGCGGCGGCGCGTGTGTCCCGCTCTTTAAGTGCAAACAACGGCGGCGGAGAAAATGAGCAAGCTTACCGAGAACGGCTGAGGCGATGAACTTCCGTGGTTGCTGAGCGACGGCGAGAGCGGGCCAATGTTCGATAAGGCCGCGGAAATGGTGTTTGCCGGGGCTTTCTGTCCGCTGTGAATAATTGCAAGAGCGATTAATGACTGGTCGACGTAATCGCCCGATTAAAAAAGCGCCATATCAATTATATGTTTTGAAGGAGTTACGAATGATAGAGAGAGAGAAAAAATAACTTACGGTCCAACGGTTACGGGCACCAGTCCGGCAGGTGCGTTTTGCCTGGCTACCAGTTTGGCGTGGATGTCGCAGTACAGTTTGTTGTTGATGTTGTAGTAGCCGACGTTCTTCAGGGATGTTCCGCAGGTGGAGCATTTGAAGCACTCGACGTGAAGATTCTTCTCCTTTATTCTGACGAAGACGCCGCTGGTGTTCGATACAATTATACGTGATTATTTATATGTTTATTAATGCGCGCTCAAAGATTTTAATAGATGAAACTAATCAGCATTGGCTCGATGAAGACATAGAAGTTCTTTCGCTATGTTACGACAAAAAAAAGCTTCTACGAATAAAGTAGTTAATTTTAGGGCTATTAAATTGGTAGATACAAGCACATGTAGCTTAAGGATTGCAGCGTGTATACGCCATTTACTTTTACAACTTTTTTTCTGTTTTGAGAAGTTCTCCTTTTAAAGGAATAATAACATTAGCATTTTATTCGTGCTCGGAGAATTTTCAAATTACAGAGTGTTTATAATGTAAATTGCATGTAATTTTTTTAAGTATCTGGTTAATTTCATCTATAAATTTGTTTATAATAGTTCAATAATTGTAAGTTTGTAAATTTAAGTGATTTCGTATCAGCCACTATCTTGATAATGCAGTGTGTTAGATAGACCTCTTTATCCTCGACAAAAGGAGGAAAGTATAAGTGAATTATGCGCGCTGCTTCTCGATGTAAAGGCAGACAACGGATGATTCAAAATCACTTGTAGCGGATAGTAACAACATCGAAATGCCCATCGATAACAGCGATCTTGCATCTTGCAACATCGATCGTACAAAAGTAAAAGAGTTAAACTGCAAAATAAAAAGCTACGAGCAGTCAATCAAACGTACAAATGAAAAATAATTTCAAAAAACAAAAACTAACACAACAAATTTACTTCCATCGAAAGCGTTAAAAAATAAAAGTTTATAAAATGAAGTTCAAATTGAAAAATATTTCTTCGATAACTCGCCGGATCAGAGTGAAGAAATCACGAGTACATCGAGAGGCGGGTAACGGAACATCCGGTCGATGATGAAAAAAAGTATAAGTGGAGTGTTACAGTGAGCGGCTTACAAAAGCGTGACTCAGCCATCGCGAATCTTCGTCACAATGTGGAGGAGATCTCGTGGTGTTACGCGAGGGGTGCTGTGTACGCGCCTCTGCTCGATTTAGACGGGGGATTGAGAAACGCCCGCGTCGCGGCCTTGCAGGGCAATTTGCCCGATGATTGATGCTGCCGCGCGAGGAAGCGTGCACGCGGTTCCGTCGTTTATCGTCCTCCAAACGCCGACGCACCGCCGACGGGAGAGTAGGAAGAGAAAAAAAAAAAGAAGGCTCGCGCGCAGCCAAAAGTCGCAGCGTCAGTAGCGCTCTGCCCAAGGCGTGCAACAGGCCGCATCGCTCCAATTTTCGTGAGTGCTTGCCCGTTATCGTTTATCGCCATTCATTTATACTAATTAAATTTTTCTTTTTTAACATAAGATCAACACGACGAGGCGTTTTTCGCCAAGATATTCGAGAATTATGAATGAATTTTTTTGCCTATTCACTGGTACTTTGCAGATGCATGGGTACACGGAGAAAAAATGATTGATTTGAATGTATGATAATTTTGATAATACGAGTATAGCATGAAATCAAATTATTTAGTGATTTGTCCCTTCTGTTTTAGCAAATGAATGGACGTGTCTTGTGTTAGAACTGCTTCCGTTTTTGTCAGTCCTCAGCTTTGTAATATTATTGAATAGTGATATTTATAAAATTCTTTTCTTTTACATTAGGAGGGTACGAAGCTGTTGAAATTCGCAAGAACAACAACGAGTACGAGCGGTAGCAGGGGGAGGGGGAGGGGGCAATTGACTAGTTGGCGAACGACGAAAGCGAACGATGACTGTTTAGACTGAGAGAAAAATTACACGATCGCGCAGTCGCAGTTGCTGCAGATGACTTGGCCTTCCCGAGGCTCGGAGCTCCCGGCCGGGGCCTGACGCGGGAACGTGGGGTGGCCGAGCTCGGCGCTGAGGGGCGTCGGCGAGCGAGGCGAAGTCGAGCGGCCGCCAATCGCATGGCTCACCGACGAATAGAACTCCGTCCGCGCCGGAACTACGCAAGGGTATAGTGATTGATCAACAAGCTGCCGCACATTACCGTCTTACCATCCCTTCCATTTTTGCTGGTAGACTGACGAGGAGAGTATCAATTTTATGCGCAAATTTTTTAGGAACATCATAAGTCATTTTTTATATGCTGTTATTAAGTAACGATTTTTTTAAATATTTTATTTAGAAATTTACTAGGAGAATTTCGCACATCATGATATTCTAATTCTGATGAAAGGTAGCGATGATTAGTCAGTCAAAACAATCCGGTGAAAAAAGAGCAACGGATCGATGTCCTTTTCAAGCACTACAATTAAAATCAAGTCAATTTTTTATAATAAATGTACAAAAATTTACATCTTGCGTCTTTTAATTCATCTATGTCAAATAAAATCTGTAAACTAAATTTTCAAAGTTTTATCTAAATCGTGAATTTGGAGGTGCGATATTCTCCCGGTTGAAAGGACAAACGTTTAAAAATTGTTTTTACAACTTATTTTTTTACTAAAACAAATGAAGATAATGAAGTATATTTTCCTAGTTACTTTGACAGTTTGAAAAGTTTTTTTTCTCGCATTTGAGATACTCTCCTTGAAAGAGTTCATGACCAAGGTGAATCTTACAATCTATTTCTAAGTCTCATTAGAAAAAAAAGAGACATTCTAGAGCAGCACGTAGGGTGCTTTCTACGACGAGAAATTTCGTGTATCGATGGAACGTCTCGGTGATGCGACTCCGCTGCGAGTACCTGTGAACAAGCAAACTTACACAATTAGCCTTTCGCACTCGGCGCAGATGTTCTGTCCTGGTGGCAGACCGGCCTGAGGCGTCGACGGTGGCTTGGTCTCCGGTGCCTGAACTGAGCGCAGACCAGCCAGGGCCGGCGACGTTGGGGTTGCGATTCCACTGTTCGTAGTCGGTTCGGCTGTTCGTTCGTTCATTTTTTTCTTTCATTAATGGCTTTTCTATTTTTTTGACGAATACTACTTAAGGACTAGACTACTCTAGCTTGTAGTTATAACGACGTTAATTTTTTTCATTCACAACGATAAAAATAAAATATTTCACTAGTATGAATAATGAAGTTAAAAAAGAATAATAATAAATAATAATGAAAGTGCTATAGTAAAGAAATTATTCCCTCCACTAACCAGGTTCTGGAGTTCGTGGTTCCTTATCGGCTTCCTGGACCATCTTGAATACCTCGCTGTTCTGTGCATTGTAATTCTTCTCATTTTTCTTGAAGTTAACTCTGAATTTGTTGAAACAATAAAAATTTATTTTCATAGAGAACGTGTAAAAGAGTTTTGAAAAAAAAAAAGAATGTCGATACTTACCCCAAAACACCTCCGGCCAATACTTCAGCCTGTGCGGACAGAGTTTCGGCGATTGTTTCTTCGCTGTAAATGCCAACGGGGCTGTTGTATTGTTTATTGACAATCGACTTGACTGTGCCGTCATTGGATCCATTCAGCTGCAAGATCAAATAAACAACGACTGATAAATTTATTCCTGCACTGTTGTTTGCAAGTTAGTCATTAAAAACATTGTAGACAATAGAATTCGTTATAAATCATTTATCGAAGGCGAATAAGCAAGCGACGTAAAGTCCGCTTTGAGAAACGTGCTTTTAACAAAAACAAAGGCGCACTGAGGAGCCTCTGCAGTCTAACGTTTTCGAGCGAATTTTCGCAGCCACAACAATGGGGGCAAGAAACTCACGAATGGCTTGGGGCTGAAGTTGTGTCCGCTGCCGATGAGGTGGACGTCCTGCTTCTTAGCGGCAAGTGAGGTCTTTGTGACCGGGGAAATGTTGCCGATCGGGGCCGTTGGTTGCGGCGATGGAATCGATGCAGTCACTGGTGTGAAACGCTTGGCCTCCATGTGCCGCCGCCCCTTTCAAAGTAAAATTTAAATTCATTCATTTTTAAATTACACATTTCACCGACGATTTTTAATATTTTATAAAAAAAAGGATTTACATGGTCAAAGGAAACGAAAATTACACGGAGAGAAATGCTATAGTAAAAATTACTATATTCCGTAGGAACAATGGGACATACTCGACCTATGACGATTTTTACTATAAAACATACTAAAAATTCCCATGTACTTGTCAAAAATTGCTATTTATATAGTATAAATTGCTATATGTACACAGGAATTTTTAGTATTTTTTATAATAAAAATTTTCATAAGTAGAGTATATCTCACTGTTATTATAACATTTCTCTCCGTGTATAGATTAGTAGTTTTCCACTAATTCATCGTGGAGCACTTTTAACTATTGAAAGTAGTGTGCGTCAACTATATACATTTAATATTGCACTAATTGAACTTTGGAGAATTGAAAAATCTGTTTGAAGAAAAGTGATATATTTCATATTCATTTGAGGCTCTTTCCGCGAGGGAAGCACACATAATGAAGAGCTTACCTCTGTACGGTCATTTCGAAGTTGGACCCTGCTCTGACAATGACGTCCTGTGCATCCTTGTGCCTCAGGTTGAACACATCGGTATTGTTGACTTTGATGACCGAGTCGCCTGCACGCAGACCCGCCGCTTCAGCCGGCGATCCGTTATTTACCTGGACAAAACAAGAGAGATGTTCGATAAATATTTCTGCACACTGCACTGGCAAAGGAGTCTTTTTGTCGGTTGTCCCGCTTCGCGATTAATATTGTTCATGGAAATTTAGTGCCCGATCGTATCTTCCGCGAGCGAAGCGTTTTATTGACAAATAACAGTCGTGATTCGCTCTGCGTGCTTTAATTTAGCGATACCTTTGTAAGAGCGCCGCTTATTAATCGAGAAGGTTTTTTTTATACTCGCGCCTGAATAATTATGATTCATCGATAAGCCTGGAATGCGAATCTTAATTAGTCTATGATTTACAGTGCTCAGTGCTTATTTAAGTTTGCGATTAAGAGGAAAAATATTTGCTTAAAGAACTCTTGCAATTTTTCCATTATCCACTGTGCTTTTGATGTCGCAAAACAAACTGAAAAATATTGAATAAAATTGTTAATTCGAACTGCGAGACTGGACTCGCGAGGCGTGAGGTAATAGGAGACTCTCTTTTGTCCGGTCTGCAGGGCTACAACAATTCGGAGCTTTTACGCCGTGTTTACGGAGGGGCGGCGGGTATTTTCGGGACGGTTCGATCGGATGGCGATCGGCGCCGCCGACGACGGGCTTAATGAGAGTGCGGTGTCTCCGTGCGGCAGCGGCCGCGGCTATTTTTACGGCCTCTGGATGTGCGAGACACCAGACTCGCGAGCGAAGATTCGACCACGATGACGGCGCTTTCTTTCTTTTCACGTTTTCATGTATTTATTAAAATTAAATAACGTCGTTCAATGTGAAAGTTTGTTTAATTGCAATTTTGTCTCTTTAAATTTTATTTATTAGATAGCTGTACTATTAATTGATTTTAAGCTAAGTATCACAATATCACTTGAGCAGAATATGTACAGATGATTGATTATTGTCAACAATTATTTTCTTCCGGCTCAATTAATATTGATGAATATCTGACCCGTGTATTAAAGAATCGCTACTGAAATATATGATTCGACATGTACATTCTGAGTAATTCACTGTTAACGTTATTTTAAGAATTTACGATAATTGCATACGGTATATCACCATATTTAGCATTTATCTTAATAATTAACGGACATTAATAATAATTATTTACAGCCAAATAATTGAGAGATTTTTCAGTGAGCGTAACCGGTTCGTTCATTAACTATTCAATTAGCAAGCTGATAATGAATTTAAGATTAATGCCGGCACTTGAGTGCATTTTATGCACTTGGAGCCCCGGTCGCTTTGACATTCATAAGTAAGATTTGAGCGTAAGTTTAAAAAGCCTCGTTTCTCAATGAGCGCCAATTGGACCCGCGACAAAAGGTTCGAATAAGTTTTCCGTTAACATGGTGGCCCCATTCTCCACCCCGTACGAAGGATCGGTCAAGCGAAAATAAAGCCCGGCCAGTTTGTTTCCCAAAGCGAAAGCTCCCCTTGAGGCGGAACGGCGCGACGCTCATAAAGCCGCAGAACAAAGGGAGAGAATGGCGCGAAGCGTCTGTAGTAGTAGAATACGGTGGCGCTTGCGGGACGTGTGCGGCTCGACGGGCCGCCGGCCTCGATTCACGCGCTCCCCCGTCTTAGACGCATCGGAAATAATTAATGGGCCGCGGCCCAATCGCGGCGCGCAAGCTCGGGGTGGGGCATGCCCACTATAAATACGCGCGTGCGCGCGCGCAATTCATCGCCGCACCATACTTTTATTCGCCGCTAATGAGCCCTGCTGGATCGAGCCTTTCATTTTTCTCACCTCGCCGAGATCTCCTATCGACCGAAATGCTAGTTGCAAGTTGCTTTGTGCACGCAGCCCGCGCAGCGCGTACGCTTAATTGAAACCTCACTTTCAACATCGCTTTGCAATCAATTAGCTCCCTCCATTCTTTTTCACGGCCCAATTGAAAATTTTAAGCTCGAGCGAAGTATAATGAATTTACGAGACGTTGATTTATATCGCGCGAGCGAGGCTTGACGGCCGCTAAACTGGTACGCGAACAATTAAACTATTTCAAGTTTCGCGTGATGTAACAGGTACGGGCGTACCCGGCCTGATGCGATACGCGATTCCCGTCGCGGATAGTTCGACTCTACCGGATCGAACGGACGATCGTAAATCCGGCAAAGCCCCGCTGCCCGCGCCGATCGTGTTTCGCCATCCTACTTACACGGCTGGAAACGCGCGCCCAGCAGAAACGGCTTTATTCGCGCTCCAGAAATTTAATATCTCCCTCATCGGGACGCTCGTCGCAAGTTTCCCCGTAGTAGCGATAAAAGTGGGCTCGCGCGCCAGCACGAGGTGCGGAGAGCGGCCCGACTACATTGTAAAGATCCCGGCGTCGCGATAATTTTACACGCGGATCGCGTCGATGGAGTCGTCGCGGCCCGAGCGCATCTATTTCGTCTCGCACTTGGTTCGGCCGACCGCGCAAAATAGCGCCGCCGCTTGCGTCAGCGACGATTGTTCCGCTGCGACTTCCGATCGAGCCCTCCGCCTCCCCGCTTCCGGCAAAAAGTCCGCATTATTCGGCTCCCTTCGACGTCGGGCTTTATTATACGCGCGAGCCGCGTGACGCGCTCACGCGTCGCTCGCCTCCTCGTGCCAAGTAGTTCCGCTGCTATTATTTTTACCCTTTTCCGCAAGTTTCTCTCTCCCCCCACTGACGATTTATGCGCCGTATTTATTCTGCTGTCCGGGCCGTCCGCTCCGTTCCGCGACGATTAATACGCTCGGTCGGGATGCTTCTCGCGCGCGAGTTCGTTATTAATTTGCGCAAGGGAGGAAGCGGACCGAGGCCGCCGATCTCGGGGAATGTTAATTTCGCGCAGAGTTCGATCGGCCGGTGGCGCTAGGGAAGGCTCCGCACCGAAATAAATTTTCATACGCCGGACACACAAAGGTTCAATGGTCTGGAACGAGCGAAGAGACGCGCGAGTTCCGTTTCAGGCTCTAAACCCCGGTGCACACTTTACTATCTTTAACGAGCACCTGCCCTCCGCGCGCTACACGCGTCCTCCCCGGTGGTTCCCCCACTCCCCCTATCGGTGCTTCAACAAGTTTATGGCTTTGAAATTTCTATGATTACGCCTGCACACGGGTGTGTCCAGCCCCGGACCGGCAGCGCAATGATGAAAGTATAGAAATTTAATGGCACTTTGGATGTGTGAAAAAATCTCGCGTGTTTTTTTTCATTCGCTAAACAAGTCGTCGTAAAGCGTCGTTATTTATGGTCGTGCTAACTCGATGGAAAAAAGGAGAAACGTCCGATGTGAAAGATTGACGGGGAAAAATGTGCTACGGGGAATTCGCACGGAGAGACTCTTTTCCCTTGGAAATCTAGAAAAGCAGGATTAATTCTCAAGGGAAGGTGAATGGATAAAATACATTCGCTTTGATGCAATTAATTGAGAAACATAATGAACGCTTTAAGATCGCTCCCGATTACAATATCTTCTCTCCGCGGCATTTCTATGTTCTATTAAAGGCTTTAAGAGCACGATTAAGATAAGTTCCCTCTCGCGCTTAAAGTTGCTTATTCATTTAACGAGCGCGATAATAAGGTAGCTAAAGTAAGCCGCGCGGGCGCTAATTTTATTGTTGGTTCGCACCCCCGGCGCGAGGAGCGGGCGACAAATTGACCAGCTGGTTGCAGTGCCCGCGCGAAGAGAAGCTCGCGGAGCGCGGGGCAAGCGAGAAGGAGCGAGGAAAAAAGGGAAGGCACAGGCGGAGCGAAGAACCGTTAAAACGAGCGACGAGGCGCGACACCCACAATCGTCCGGAAGGGGAGGCCGCGCTCCGCAAAAGCGAGCAAAGCGAGCGGATGAAAAAGGTGCGCCGAGCGGGCACACGCGTACGGCACGTAAGTCAGGGTTAAACCTGTCGCGGGCGCCGTGAAAGCCGGGCTCTAAAAATAGAGAGCAACCGGTCTAAAAATAGCCCGGCGAAACCCACCACCCCCCGCTCTCTCTCTCGAGCCGAGCGCGCGCATTCTCTCGTAATGCGCAATGCCTCTTAGCGGATATCGTAGCTCATAACGCGCGCATAAACGGCGAGGAGCCCGCCGCGGGGACGTTGCTTTTATTCCGCCGGGCCTCACCCGGGAGTCGCGCCGTCACGCGGCCCGTTCGACAGCCGCGCTCGTGCGCCTGCTTTATGTAACGACGCGCCCGGTAGCCGACGCGCCGCGAGGGCGCGCTAAAGGTTAATGGGCCTGCGCCAAGGGGAATTCTTGCCGATTTTTCTTTTTCTCCTCTCTCGCGCGCTCTTTCATTTTTTATTGGGCCGTATACTCCGCTGATTACTCGCGAGATTTATTTAAAGTGCGCTATTTTATTTTTAACAAGGTGTGAATTATCGACCGATAAAACGGCCCGCTTTTTCTCACAAAGGCGTTTGCATTGATTTTCCGGGCTTTTTGCACAGCGAACTAGCATTTCATCTGGCACGCAGACTCGCTTTTTTACACTTTATTTTCAAATTCAAGGATGAACTATAAATTTTAATGGGCGAATTATTAGGTAGAAAGCGAAACGAATGTGACAACTTTGAACATTTATTTATTGCATTAGGCACTTGAGCTTTAAAGAAGTGAATAGTCGTTTTGTTAAAAAACGACGAAATACTGACCAAAGAAGAAATATCATGAGAACATTTTCTTCGTTTCATTTATTTTACTATAACAGCGTGATGGATTTTTTCACTAAAATTCAGGCGAGAGGCTATAGGTATAGGGGCAATTTTTGCGGCTGAGTTATCTGGCTCGCTTTAAGCTAATGCCGTCGCTCACGTTGAATGCCGCAATTAGGAGGCTAAAGCGAAGGCGCAGGCCTCGCTAATTTGGATATCTCGTTCCGCGAAACGTCTTCCTCCCGGTGCTGGCGCGTCCTTTGCCGAGGCGCACGAGCGCGCGCTCTTTACAACGGACACTCGGAACAAAGAGTAAAGAGCTGCAGCGCAAGGGTGCGTAATGAGAGAAAGGGAGGGAGGATCGGCTCCGTTAAAGAGGAAAGGAGAAGGCGAGAGCGCGAGAAGGAAAAAAGGGCGAGCGCAGGCGGGAATGTGTGCCGAGGTGCGCGGGCATTCCGAGGCACGCGACTTATCAGCCGGGGCCGATCCATCCCACATTCCAGGCGCCCATATGTGCGTGCGCCGCGGCGACGGGAGAGATCACCTCCGGGGAAAAAAGTTGCATTCGCGCTGAAAGGATACTTTTCGAAGGGAGATATATGTATATGGCGGAGCGAGGGGAAAAAAAGGAGGAGGAAGGCCACGATATCCGCACGCCTTGCGCGGGGAGAGACTTGCTTTATGCTCTCGCTTTTCATGCTACGCGAAGCCTGCGCGCGAATTTGTGCCTTATGATAGAGCCGGAACGGGTTTTCGTCTCCTTTTTTGCAGTGCCGCGCCGTTGTTCTTTCGCTGCGTTCGGACCCCGCAGCCAGATATCCCAATGAAACTCTTGCCTCCGAAGTCGAGCGATTCTTAGCAATTGTTACGTTCCTTATCGTCGATCGTTGCAATTTATTTGTCGACGTAAGAGAAGGAATCGTTCCTTCGCTTTTTTCCGATATTAATGATCTACGGATTATTAATTACGTTTATTTAAGTACGCACGAGTTTATTAAGTGGACTATGATAGATACTTTAATTTATCTTAAAGCACGCGTAATGAAATTTGATTCATTGCGCATTGCACTTGCGATCATGAATCAACGTCGTTAAACTTTAAATAACGAACTTCGCAAAACGACCGAATTGAGATTTCACCTTTTTATTCCTGCTCTAAATACACGTTATTAGTGGGCATAATTATAATAATTAAAGTCACGCCAGAATTATGCTCAAAACTTTATTATGGACCTAATGAATCGTACATGCGTGATAATTACCTTCACTGCGGGCAAATAATTGCAAACACGAATACTCCTGATTTACGTGCACTTTAATTCACTCTTGATTTACTCGCGGTGCATTCCATTTTTTATTGTGCCTTCTACGCTTATTTTCATGCACAAAAGAAAGTGGGTCTAAATTTTTAGATGCAGACAATTTTAAATTTTAATGCTCCTTATCCAGGTATATATTCAATTCAATGTATTTCGTACAGTATAAGCGTTAAAGCTTATATCCAATTGAACTTCTGAGAGAGGAAAAAGTTTACTTTCTAATTTAAATAGTCATTATAGAATTTTACTTTAATAGCTACGCGAAAAAGGGATGTATTTAAATTCTAAATGTGATATCCTTTTGATTTGTTTAATTATTTATACTCCCGAGTATCCTGCAGCGAATTTTATTTTTATGCGATAATCAACATCCGCATTCTCGAATAATCATCGAGTCCAACGAGAACATTTTTCACGCTTTACCATTTAAGCTTGAAATTGATGCTTCGAGTGCACGAAAAACGTTGCAGCAACATTTCCATTTAGATATCCGATTTTCGGTCATCTTTACGATTACTTTCACGAGGCTGCATAAAAAAAGGTTTCGGTTTCATTTGCGGTGGGATCCTGCATACGATCAACTAAAATTTTTTTAAGTATTCCATATTTCACTCGGATCAACTTTTATGAGAATTTCGGATACCTTTTTACGACAAACGCAATTTGGATTAAACTTTTAAAGTATCGGCGATTCTTTCTGCTTTCTCTCGACTTCAACTTGATCTACAATACCGCGGGGATCTTAAACTTCGGTATAAGCAAAAATAAAGCGAACGAGATACGAGTTAAATCTACCCAAGAATTAAGAATGTGGAAAAGTCCTTGCGCTCGCGAAAAGCATGGAGCTTACGTCGCGCCGACGAATGAAAAATCGGCAGCTGCCGCACGGAAGCGGCCACTGCCGGAGGCACTGAAAAAAAAGGCGAGCGGTGCACTGAATAAAAAGAGAGAAAAGGGGTATATACACAGGCAGCGGATTGGCGTGAATGAGCGTGTCCTCGAGTATCCGAGAACCCGGTGGATTCCAGGCGTCGCGCCCGGCACAAAAGAAGGCCAACCTCGCCCACCTCGCGACGCATTCCTTTTCTCGCGCTCGGCGATTATTACAAGCAGCCCCCGAAATTTATGCCTCTGTTTACCGCGAAACGAGCGAGCCACCGGGTGCATTATCTTCGGCGACTCGCGCGCCGGATTTACGAGGCTCGCCCGCTCTCGCTCGGCAACGTGGGAACGACAACGGCGGCGTCGCCCTTTAGCGCGCGAGCCTCGCGGTTTCCCCCCTCCCACCCTCTGCGTGTTCCCCGTAATCGTAAAATCAGCGCTCGTCCGTCTAATTTCGCCGGAACTGGCAATTTTGCGCGGAACGTCGCTATAGAGCGCGGCTGATGAGCTCTCTCTCTCTCTCTCTCTCCGACCTACTCTCACTCTCGGACGAATAGAAAAAAAATTGCTTCCTTTTGTCCCGCGACGAGATCACGTTTCGCCACTAAAATCGTCCTCTAAAAATATAAATCAGCATGAGCGAATCCCCGGCCGTTAGATCCATTAAATTCTATTCGTGTCAATGCTGTTTACAGCGGGCCGCCCGCCGCTCAAAATAAGATTTTTTCCCTCACCTCGGTCATTCGCCATCCGCGTTGCGCATAATTCCCCGCGCGGATCTCGTTCGCCGGATTTATTTTCTCCGTCGCGCGAATATAATTTCTATCGCGTTAATTTATCAGGCTTTCCGCGTACAATCGGCTCGCGGTGCGTTTCCAAGATTCCTTGGCACTGCCTCGCAATTTCCCGGACGCGAGCGGCACCAGCGTCACCGCTTCCGCCGGATCTTTCGACGTGGCGTACTCCCCCGCGCGCGCGCACACACTTGACGTCATCGACATCGCGACGCGGAACTCGCATAGGCGTCCTCTCGCTTTTTTCGGACTCCTTGGATTATTCTTGTCTTGTTTTTTTTCGACGTTTGTTTGCGCTATGTCTGCACGCATAACGTCTTTTAAAATACTAGCGGGTTATAAAATCTCTTCTATAAGAGACTAGCGTTGGTACCGCGTAAATAGTTTCCGAAGCTACATTTTAGAGATTCCCAGTAGTCATATTATATTTAGATTTCGTTCAACATTTGAAAAACTTTTAATCTAGCTTGTTTACAGTTCAATGTTTTTACCTTTTTAAAGGTTTTATGTTTATTTTATTTCTAATAGTATTAGGAAAGAATTATTTGTTGCAAGTGTAAGAGAAATTCTTAAAAATTAAATAAGTCGGCCGAATTGGCGGAGCAGCAGCCTATACGTCCTCCCTCGCCCTCGGACGCCTACGGACGCCCTCGCAACACATTCGAGCCAGAATACCCAAAGCGCAATTTTTGTATTATCTTAATTCTGCATTTATTAAAATAAATTATTCCATTTTTATAAAGTCCGCGCGATATTTTTAAACTCAACCGCCATCCTCAAAAAAGTTTGTGTGAAGATTTAGTTTAAATATTTATTTTAAATTTAATCAATATTTACGTCTTTAGAAATTACACTTTTAATACAGTTCATTAACTATTAGAACTCTAACAAAGTCTAATAGCCTTTTAAAAGAAACAGAAAGGAAAGTTTCATGAGCTTTCTTCAAAGATTGTTTTTTTCTTTAAAAAAAAAAAAAAAATCTCGAACAACTTCGTGAACAATTGTCCTATTTGCGTGGTCAATGTTACGCAGTAACCGTGAATTGTGAAAAATATTTCGAAAAGTTTCTTCAACTTGCACTGTTGGATGCTCTCTCTCTCTCTCAACAATATCTCATCGTCACGCGTCAAGCGAACTTATTTAACACCTTGGAAGATTTACGCATCCCCTCGCGACGTTGTTAGTTCGTCTCTCGTTAAAAAAAAAGAGCCGCGACCGTAACTCGCGAGAAATCGCAAGGTTCAAGGTATACACGTGGCACCCATAACAATTAGCGTTAACGCGCACAGCAATCGGCAGACGTTTAAAATTAACGGCGAAAGTCACGCGACACTTTTATTGCGCCTCGCCGCGCTCGAATTTGGCGTGGCCAAAGAAACGGCAGGAGAGAAGCGCGCAAGGGAGGGGCGAGTAGGACAGAAAAAGGAGGAAGGAGAGGGTTGGATTATCGAGGCGTCTGCCGCGCTCTCCCGCGGACCCTTATCTCGGCGCGAATGATTAATCGGCGCGGCCTCGCCGAGACGAATAGCCGGCGTCAATTATCGGAGCTGCGGGCCGAGGTTTAGGGTTGCGGGGACGCGAGTTATTAATGCGTTATCTAGGGCTCGGTGGCGAATTTCGCAGACGTTATCTGCGCCGAGGTGTTCGCCGCCACAGCACCCGGAGATTAATGACGGCGATGAGGAGTAAATACGGTAGCGCATTCTTCGCGCTCTTCGCTTTTTGATAAGAGGCTGCTCCCGAACCCTTTCACGGTCGCGGCGTAGCTCGGGGCTTTTCTTTTCCTTCTGCGCTTTTTGCCGTGCTGTACACGGCGACTCGGCCTCGTCGGACCTGACGCTCGACGCGCGCGGCTTATTTATTTTTAACGAGCTTTTCATAGTTGCATAAAATTATGCTCCGCGCGCTTATTTTTGGAGCTTATCGGCCGAGCGGGAATTTTATTGAAATTTTTCACTTTTCAAATGCGTTTCAACTTAAAAGCATGCATTATCGCTTAAAATATGCGGGATACGTGCGCGTAAGATCTATTATTAAAAGAACATTTTTTTTGTAATAAGCGTAAATGCACGTGGTAATTACGGATTTATAAGAAAGCAGTGAATATGAAAATTTTGCATGGAAACGCGTAAAAAATTTCTAACCAAGGCCCCAAGGTTAAATCCCGTGAGATTTACGCGGAATCATTATGGTGCACTCATTTAAATTTATAGAATTCCCTCTGAAAACGGTAGGTCATTACGGGCCCGTGTAATTCGGTATCAGCGAGCCATAAGCCTTCATAATAAAAGGCATTTTCCCCGTAGTGCTCGTTGACTGTAAAGCCGTATAATTGAGTATAAATCACAAAGCTGCAGCGCAAAATCGGCCTTATGTGGGTCTTCTTCGAACCGTGTCAAGGCTAACATTATTTATCAATTTGCTTTTCTCTATGCTTATTGTTACATATTTCTCTCGAACGCAGAGATAAAAGGAAAGATTAGCCCGACGTAACTGTATATAAGAACGGCGTATTAAAAAAATCGATTTCGCCTCCCTTCGCAGCTGTTGCTCGGCGGAGAGAATAAAAATCGGCAATAAAAATCGAAAATTTCCACGTTTTTACGAGCTCCCGGTAACAATGAAAAGTCATTCCGCTCAATAGTCAGCATTAAAGAAAGAGCTCTCGAATGTTTATGCGGATCTGCGAGGAGGCGGCGAACCGAATGAAACGGCGCCGCCTCGCGTGATTCGACCGCGCAAGTATATATAGAAACAGAATGCCGACAGCCGGCGTTCGCGCATATTTGAGAGCGCGGCATCGTTAGAGCCTCTTGACAATCGTCCGGGCTCGGCACCGGTTCAACCCTCGCGGAAGCCCGATTAAACTGGAATACAAATTGCGAACGGTTCGTGGCTGCGCCGTGGGGACGGGCCTCTAATAAAGAAGGCAACCGAAGCACGGGCGAGTTGGCGTGAAAATTCCGACACGAAAATCGAATTAGAAAAACGCCGCACAAAGTGATAACAGTGCCAACATAGTTTCTCGCTTCTGCGATGGTAACCAGTTCCTTTGGTCAATTGATTTTTCGCGATGCGAACTCTTTTGGTAAAGGGAAGGCCTTAAACTCTAGTATCGCCTGCTCTCGTACAATCGATGGCCGAATTACTGAATAATTTCGTTTAAAAAGTTGCTCTCGGTGCGAAAACGTAGCGGCCGATTTCGATTAGTTCCGTAAAGTGCGACCTGTAAAAGTGAGGCGTACGTACGCCCGCCGCTAAGAAACAAAAATCTATATGCGCGCTTGGAAAATAAGGCGTACAAGGAAGGCCGCGGATAAAAGTTAAAAACGCCGAGAGTCGAAGGTGCAGCGGCAGGGAGAAAGGGGAGGCAGACAGCTATTACAAAAGTATCGTGCAGACGCCGGTTTCTCGGAAGCAGACGTGCAGGCCCGTTGGGTGCCTCCGCATGCGGATCGGACGCCCTGCTGCTAGGCGTCCAGGAAGCGAGATCTACGCCGATTCCAGTCGTTTGCGTAACCTCGTCAAAACGCTCCTTCTTTTTTCGTGCCGATCTTTTAGTAGCCGTATAATATTTTCCTTCTCGAGGATCGAATCGATTTTACACTAATTAACGCAAGGTAAATATCGTGCTTGTCTCAAGCCCACTATAGCTTTTTAATCCTCGGGAAATATAAGTGCAAGCGGCCTAATAGGAGAATAAAAAGAAAGAGCGATTTTAAATTGGCTGCGTAAAAATTGAATCTCGTCCGCCTATGGGGCAAGGCCTCAGCATACCTGTTCTTACATCTAAAAATAAATTATGCACCGATAAACAGGCCACCGTCGCTAAAGTATCGATATCCCGCGCCGCAAGCATTTACAGTCGCTCGGAGTATTATGAATGACACGTATTCGTGCATACATCAGCGGGCCGCATGATAAACGACTTGGACGATCCTCCTATGCCGGATACGAGCGCGCACTCACACTTGCGCGGCGCATAATCGAAAGTGAAACGCGGCCGTCGCGGCCCGATCGTGAAAACCGGGAGGATTAAGTCACGGTGGAAGCGTATACTTGCGGAGGCTGCGGGACGCGTGGGAATCGCCATAGGAAAGCACTTTCTTCGCGCACTTCCTCGAATTAATAAAGAGGCGCCTCGTCGCGTCCTTCGGCTGCGCGCGTACATTTTCGCGTATCGTGTGGTTAGGGATATACGCGTGGCGCATTTGTCAGGATCGATGCCGGGGCATTAATTTCGAGTGGCGAGCGCCGTGTCGCGCGTTGCGCAATCATCAGGCGCCGGCGTTATTGATACGCTCTATAAAACTTCCCAAGCTTTTGCAAAGCTGCGAGCGTTGCGCAAACGGCGCGTGTATATGGCATTTGAGCTTTCTCGCGTGGCCACGGTGCACCAGGATAACTTTTCCCGTTCTTTGTAATTGCTTAAATTCATTATCGCGCTCTAAGTGTACAGCTGATTTTGCGATTAGTACAATATTGTTCGGGCAATTTCACCGAGTTACTGCTGTGCTTTGAAAAATTATTTTGGATCACTGTTTTATCCGTTATCTTTTACTGGCGCCTTTTATTTTTTTATTGCATTTCTATGTAAAGTATAATGTCACGTAATGGGAAGGCCTTATTGCGTTTTTGAAAACCTTACGTCAATAGGTTATTTGTGACCTACTTTTTCTTTGTAATGAACAAACTAAGTTAGTACAAACATATTTAGTGTTGGATATTTTATCATTTTTATTTTATTTTTCTTATTCCTTAACAGTCGAGAAAGTTCGATGCGACTCTTAAGATGAGTCCTGCGAGCGCGTGAATTTTCGAGAGTGCTCGTGCTCCTTTGACGGTGGCCAGAGCAGGTTCTCGCAGGCCGGAATTATTATTTAACAAATTGGCTTTGTGCCATGAATTATAGAAAGAGGAATTTCGTTTATTTATTAATTTCCGAATCCTCGCTTTGAACACGGTTATCCCCGACGCTATCCCCACATTAGTTTCTTGAAACGTATATATGTGTATTCGTAATCAATTTATTTTTCCGGATTATTGACTGACTTCGCAATGAGAGAGAGAGAGAGAGAGAGAGAGAGAGAGAGAGAGTAGGATTATTGATGAAGAGGAGAAGTGGCGATAGAGTAGAGAGAAAAATGAAAGGTAAACAAATATGCAACGCGTAAGAAGATTTGATTCTTGAGAAAGTTAACGACCTTCATTAATTAAACGTCTTGGGCAACGATTTGTTTATAAGGAAGTCTTCTCGAGGCTCGAGGCTCTAAATTTTTATACTTATGAAAAATATTAGTTTTTCTGCAAGTATAATCCTAAAAGTTTCTCCGGCCCTGAACAGGAAGTTTTATTAAATAAATTATTAGAATGGTAAGACGGTGAAATACTCAAGTATTACTAGTTTTTAAATGATTTTCCACTACGTAAACAAGTATGTTTGGAGTCTGCTCCAAAAATACTTGTTTACGTAGTGTAAAATCATTTAAAAAAATACCAAAAGGTTTTCCTTACGACAGTCTAATAAAAACAGTTTTTTTATAACTATTATTCTTTTAAAAGCACGTTAACGTATGGTTATTTTAAGAAATTCTGTCATTCTGCATTTTTTCTAGCTAATTTCCTTTTTTTCACAACCTTGTATATAAAACGTAAATTCCAGTATTGTCATTGAATTCGTCACTGATAAAAGTGTTATTTCCGTG
The DNA here is from genome assembly GCA_018906775.1 of Sycophila sp. Sp_5. Classification (NCBI taxonomy): domain Eukaryota; kingdom Metazoa; phylum Arthropoda; class Insecta; order Hymenoptera; family Eurytomidae; genus Sycophila; species Sycophila sp. Sp_5. The sequence continues at coordinate 696,312 of JACCID010000076.1, forward strand.
AGTACAACAAAAAAAAACATTTTTGCGAGAAGGAAAAAATGCACTTTAAAGCATTGTCCACATTTCTTCCTTTATTCGTGCGATTATTTAAACAAATTATGCAAGGGAAATTTGCGTTACTGCCAAAAGCTGTCATATGATTCATCTTTCCACGACCGAGCTACATGGATGATTCAATTTGTTCTTTTCTCGGATCGGCAAATATGCCCAGTTGTAATAATATTAAATGCAAATTCTGCGATCCTCTCGTTACAGAGAATATAAAACTCTCAACATTTGTTTTCATATTTTCTTTTTCTTTCAAAACGTGGCAACCAAAGTTTACTACGGTAGAAACAATTAATTGTCCATAAAAAATGTCTAAAAGCAACCCGGTAGCTTTTGTGTGTCGCAATAACTTCGGAGGTTATTAGCCCGTTACCTCGACACTTTCAAAAAGACTACAGTTTCCTCGCTAAAAATTCTAAAACGCTACAATCATCAAAGAAAAATACCCGGAGAGTACGGGTCGATTAGCTTCCTCTTTTGCATATATTTTAGCAGCTTAAGAATTCCAGTTCTATTATTGAATCGGTCAAAAAAAATAATAAAAGTGCGGGCAACATATTAAAAGCGATTATACCATTATTGCTTTGAAGAAGAAGGGGGAGGGTAGATTAGCGCGGCAAGCGAGCACTATAGGCCTCGGCGCGTGGAGGCGAAAGTTGCCTCGCGGTTAGACCAGGCTTCGAACGGACCAGAATAGATCTTTGTGATGATCTCTCGCTGGTTTATGCATTCGAACGGCCATTACCACTGGGCTTTTTGGCGTTCATTCTTTTTTTAGAGTGCCGCTTTTTTTCCTTACCTCCCCGAGAGCGACCAATAACTATCGTTCTCTCACTCTATTTCGTTTTTTTTCTCGAAAATAAAGTATTTGAAAAACACATTTCACGTATTTTTTCATCGAGAGCTCGAAACTTGTTTCACTCTATTTCCAGAGCGTCTATTTTTTTGTATACGACTGCCCCGGGTGCTCGGTTTCTCCGTGCGTTTCCATACTTTCATTGATTTACTAATTCGAATTCCTTTTTTTCTCATTCATCCTCGCGCAAGTATGAAATTTTCCTCGGAGGCGGTCGCAGATGCATTCTCAAGATGAAACACCCAGGGAAAACAAGTCTTGTTTAATCGCGGACTTTTGTTGCTTATTTTCGAGCTCGGCATAAAATTATTCCGAGAATCTCGGCTTTGAACGTTGCCGTGCACAGCGGTACATTATCGATGAGTCAAGCACTCTAAATATTTTTGCAATCTGCTTTAAAACTCGCGTTTTGATAAAGAAAATATTTAAAGCCGCTACCCTGGGCATTACATCAGTGGCCGCTCGCCGCAGCTGCGGGTACGCCTCGAGCGCGTACTCCACGGGCGTTTCATTGAGCGGCGCACTCTCCCGCGCTGATTCACGACTCGAAAAACGAAGGCTCGCTCGGGCAAGTAAAGGATCTTGCGAAAAGTCCCGAAGACGCGCGTAATCTCGGGTGCTATCGGCCTGCCCCCGGGGGTATGCGCGCGAGGCGCGGCTATGCAGCGCGAACAAAAGGCGCGCCCCTGAACTTCGAGGCTCGTGCGCCCGGTGTCGCTTTACTCCGGGCCATTGTTTGGCTCAGCGTTGCCGCCTCGATAACGAGGGACGGACAGGATGAGATTTTGTTGGACACCGTGAGAGATACGGGTCGCGCTTAATTTGTTTACAGCGCCGTGGTATGCCAGCTGATTAAGATCCACGGGCTTGCGCAGGATCTCGCGCTCGCTGAGCTCAGTATTTTCATTCTGATTACTCTTGTCGTTCGTAATTGCGATTCGCTGATTTGAATGCTGACATTAGATTTACAATTTTCTTCTAGGAAAACTACTTTCTTTCCTTCTAGTAATTCTTTTTAATTTCTATTTTGCAACTCAATAAGCTTGCGCTCGTTTAAAAAATAAAAAATAATTTAAATTAAGTCGATCTATCTTATGTTTCACCTGCAGCCATTGCATAGAAGAGATAATCGATTCCAATTCTTTCGTAATATATGAATCGGACTTCGTAAAAAGTTGAGTTATCGATACATCTAGATTTGATTGAGACACAAGATAGCATAATTAATTCATTAATTCTAGTCTTCTCTTTAAAGTCAGAAGTTAATGCAGTTTCAAGATCTTTCAAAATTTTGAATAGAATAAAGAATTTGTCAGTGACATAATGCCTGCTATTGTTGTGATCAAATCTGTATACTACGGAAATCTCAAAAACTTATGCTATGCAATCTCCAGTCCAAATGATGAAAGCATAAAGAAAGGTAGAACTAAAGTTTTTAATGGACCGGACCTTTTCAATTTCAAAACGATAAAGAATACTTGGTAATCGAGTACACGTGGAAGGCTCTATTAAATATTAAATGGATATTTTTATAATTCAACAAATAATTTGTTTTGACCGAAATCAAATAGGTTTGGCTAAAAAAAGTACAGGTCGATTTCGCGGTTGAAAGTCTTCGGCCGTGCGCATTAGAGTTTTTTTTTTGGCACATTTCCCGAAGATCGGCTCTAGAAGCGCGCGCTGGCGACGAAAGCGTTAAATCTGATGGACGCTTATCGAAACAGGCCGAATTTTCGCAGAGCTGCTCGGACGATCAAACACAGCAGCGCACCGATCCGCTCGTTAATTCCCTATAAATTCACGCTGGCGCGAGGTACGCGCGTCGTCCGTTGCCAATTGCTAATGAGGATACCGCGCCATTGTCTGTTCTCTCGCGGTCGAAATCGCAAGGGATCGATCAGCTTAAAATTTCACCGTATATTCTTGAATTATCCGAGCGATCGAAAATTACGACACGGATTCCAGCGCATCGGTGCCAAGGCGACCCTCCGAGGATAACGAAATTTTGCGAGATGCGGAGTTGACAGCGGTCGATCGAGCCTCGGCGGCTTTTATTTCCACGAGGGCAGCGTCGAGGTAGGCGCGAAAAATTTTTCGAGGATACATCGCGCGAGGCACGAATGAAAGCGATATTTTTATAAGTCGAGAGCGGAGGCGCGTGCGCGTGTAAAGCTCGGTGGCCGGTGGCGAGCTTACCTCGCTCTCTATTAATATCCGCGCCGGGCCTCCGCGCGAAAGAAGCTTCCTCTCGGCGCAGCCAATAGTCGCCGACTCCTCGCGCGCCGCTTACTCTCGATCGCGCGCGTCTCGCTGTCGCCTTTTTTTCCACTCTGGTATTTCACTCGCGCAGCTTCGAATTTTCTCTACCAAGCTTTTCGAAGAGGAGGCCACGATGCGTTAATCACACTTTGACCCGTGCTTTCCTTTTTTTTATTATAGATTTCACTTATAATTAGGTAATTAATTTTACAAGATGAGGGAATCCGTGAATCATTGGCAATAGATTTCAAAGTTTGAAATATACTTTTTGCTGGAGGCACGTAAATGCTTCGACCATGAGTAATCATTCCTTTTTAAAATTATTTGCTTATATCTACGTTTTATGTTTTTGCAAGAGCATATATTTTATGCATAATATTGAGTCATTTAACATTCTTGAATATTTGAAAAGAAATGTTAGCATTCTGAGCGAATCTTTGTACTGATTTATTTTATCTAAAATAAACGGCAATGTAACGAATTTTAAAGGTTTATTTCTAGCTACGAAATAAACAAAAGGAAACTGAATCTTTTGACAGTCCCGTTTCATCTGCGACTGCATGTGACATCGAGAATCAACTGTCGGTGGCGACGGATTTCCCTCGGACGAGTTCGATACCGAGGTTCCAAGAGCGATGTTCCGTTTATTTCTGGTGGTAGAGGCTCCCGAGACCCCGAGTTGCAGAAGGTCAACTTTCGAAAGTCGCGCCTCCCCGAAAACTATACGCCTCTTTCTGACCCTGACCAGTCGTTCGCGCGAGCCAGTTTATCACGTGCTTGCGCCCGCGGAAAAGCACGGGGCTGCTGCAGCTTTATAATTTGCGAAAGAGCGAATATATTGCCGGTACATATTTCAAATGCCCGTGACGCGCCGCAAATTTACGATTTTACGGCGAGGAGCATTTTATTTTTATTTTCGACGGAAATCTTTTTCAAAAATAAAAGGTTTGTTTTAAATGCATATAACAATATCGACTCGGACGTAAACACAACTAAAAATGGACTTTGATCAGATTTTTCAGATCGTTTGGAATTTTTAGCTTCTGTAAAAGCCGATTGTTCGAAACAGGGGCGAAAAGTGAAAACCATTATGGCGGCTACGAAATAACCGAAACGTCTTATAATCCCAAAGCCGCGGCGATTGATTTTTTTTCTTCTAAAAAAAGCCGTTCGCGCGCTTCGTACCGTGCGCAGTCTACCGCGTCTGGATCTCGTCGTGCGAATGTGTGGCACGACAAAAAGGAGCAGCGAAAAAAATATATCGGTGATAAACGACCTTAGCCGCTAATGTTTTTCTCGACTTTGATTTTTATTTATGCCCCGCGTCAAGTATATATGCGGCCGGGGTAGCCCTTGACTCGTCGCTGCACTCTTTTTCTTCGCCTTCCTTTTTTTTCTCCTCTTTCTCTCGCTCGCTTCCCGACGCATCCCGGCCCTTACGCGCCGAGTGAATCTTGATTTAAAGTGACGATGGAATTCCATTTTACTTTCGGTTATTAAGCCTTAGTATTTCATTTTTTACGACTAGCCGTGAGATGGAGCGTTCGAGGTAGCCAAGTTATAGCATCGCGTGATTGTCTCAACTTTTTATTGACGTTTTACGCTTTCTTTTTTAACGGTACGTGCAAAATCATTGTTTAAAACTTGCTTTGAAACTTTCTTAACTGCTTTATGTAATTTTAAATCAAAATGTATGTCATCGCCAGATAGTCTCCGTTGCACTCTATATGTGCACGTTCGTGGCTTGAGCGATCGGTTTGACACGTTGATCTTTCGAATTTTCAACAGAAACTTATTAGGGCCTCCAAATAGATGCTATTGCATAAACTTTTTTTATCTCTCGAATTAATGACCCTTTCGGCCGAACTCCCACGACAGTCTATATTTACGTGGTGAGCGCGCCGTTAACATCGAGGAGAAGCGAAGGAGTGGCGCGATCAATCGGTAACTCAAGTAGCCCCGGGCTCGAACAAGCGTGGCTTTGTGAAGAAAAGCGACGTTGACCAGCGTCCACCTTGAGGATCGCGGCGAAAAAAAAGCGGCAGGCCCGATTTGCGCTCGAGCTATTTTAGCTCCCTCCGAAAAGAATACTACCTGTAATAAGCCGGGCCCGGAATCCGAGCCAGTGGACGCCCACGTCCGTCGCGCTGCGCGTTTCTTAATCTCGAACCACCGGGCGCTCGTAAACAAATCGCGAGGCGCGATCGATTGCGCCGGCGCAGGCATCGGTCAAGCTGCTTTTTTTCGGCCGATCTTTTATCGCAACTGCTGCGGGATTTTGGCTGTGCTTTTACGTTTTTCTTTCCGTTTTGAATGCTCAGCTAGTTTTGCGTTAATTATTTCATTTTTTTTGCGCGAGAGACCTGTTCTACCTCGTATATTTGAGCAAAAAACAAATAAGCATAACATGGGTTTACGTCACACTAAAACTTGATTTTGATAAAAATGTATATACGTTTCGAATGAATATTGGCTTTAAACTAACGATTCATAACTAATTGTCCATAATTCACGCAGAGAAAATAGGCGCTCGAAAAAAAGTTGGCAATTTCATCAGTGAATATGCAAATTTCGCTACTTAAAGAAGAATTTCGCATTGGGTCGGCTGAACAAATAATCGAAATTGTTTTTAACGTGTTTCTCAACAATGGCCATTTTTCCAGCGCGTAAACGAGCCGGCATACACGAACAATGCAACGTACGCGAATTTAATAGAGCCGCTTACTGTTTACTTTAACGATCAGCGTAACTCATAAAAGAGCTCCTAACAAAGTGTATAAGCAGCGCGCGGGCTGTCCTTATCCTTTTGTGCTTGCGCTCCTCGGCATCCCCCTCCTCTGGCGGAATTTATCGGGGGGCAGATGCTCGCGAAAAGCAATCGCGTCCGCGAATAGAACGGCGCTGGATTTCGCGCGGAAATCGAATTTTCTCGCGGGATCGGCTCCGCGGCGCGTGTGGCCGCTCGTAAAGCCGCAAAATTTACGCGCGGCGCGCGCTCGTAACGCGCCCGAGAAATGATATCGCGCGCGCGCTTTCACGGACTCGCCTCCAGTCCATAGCTTGCGCCACGTTACGAGTCGCTTGGCGCGGCCGATTAAAACTGCCTCGAGCTAAATTGACCGAACGCACAGACAAGTGACAGCTCTCGGGCGATAGCTCCTTTCAACCGATTTTCCATCCACTTCGAATTTCGGAGGCACTTTCAGTTTCAGCGTTACTTTTTTTTATGCTCGCTTCACAGACTTATCGAGCATTTTCGTAAGAAATTTACACACTGATAGAAAAGATCCTTTGATCCGAAGCCAGTGTCTTTAATATAAAGCCGTATGCATTTAATATAGTCCAAAGGTGTAGGTATTAGATGTAAAGAAACGGTGCATTAACTATTAAGCCATCCACAGGATTTTTGTCGGTAAAGACGATCGCGCATTAACTATTAAGAAATATTTCTTCAATGCTAATGCATACTTCTTTGTTTCAAATACCATGACAAAATTATTTTTTAAAGCCGCGAAGACTTTGGGTTAAAGAATCTTTTCTATCAGTGCAAATTGCTAGATGATGAACGCGTGAGTTATGTTTCTATTATGTGCTAATGCGACTCGTTGCCACAGCAATTTATAATATTTATTTTGGAGATTTTTTCTTGCATATTTTGAGCAAAAGAACGCGGATACAAAAAAAGGATTATTAAAAGTGATAGCCTGCGGACATGTCAACTTTATAAGAATACGAGATACGCGCAACGAAAAAAAGAAAAAGAAAACATCTGGTCAATGCGTGAATCACAAAGTCATTGAATTTTGAACAACTATTCTCCATGAACGCACACAAGTAACAAAAGAGCTAAAATTTGACATTAACGTTCTTTATCGAGGTGTATGCATTTAAAACAGCGGACAAAATCGCCTTGTTGCCGCGAAATTGCCGAGGGACGAATATAAAAAATAAATGTAAAAGTGAGTCCGCTTACTAATTAATTCCTCAAGGCGCTCGATGCATTAGTGCGTTACTGGGCACGAAACTCGTGCAACAATCGCTAGAAGCGTCGCAGTTGATAAGCGATAAGGACGATGGTAGCGCGGCCTTCGATGCTTTTAAGTGCACGCGGAAAATCGCATTTCTTTGAAAACACTGACGCTGCTGACTAATTGAAAGCAAATTGCTCTTTTCAGGTGCAAGTTCAAGTTTACTAAATTTTAAGAGCGTATCACTCGAAAAAAAGAAAATAAACACCGAGCGCTGTATATCATTCACCAACTCTGATAATGTCAAATCAATGACAGCGAGTCACTCAACTAAACAAAAATTCTCACTACCAGTTGTTTTCTCATACAGAAAGATTGACATAGGAAAAAAAAACCCTTTTCATTTTTCTTTTACCCGAATCAAGGTGAAACCAACTTTTTATGGATTACTTTCATTTTTGTTTATAAATTTCCGCTGTTTTAAAGGCTCTAAAAAAGTGTATTTTTAGTTTGATTAGCGTTTAATGACTATGTAAAACTATAATGCTCAATGATTTAAAAAAGCTAAAAATGCGCAGTGCGAGAACAGGTAGAAGCGTGTACTTTAACAATTACAAGGTCCGCCAAAACGTTCGCTTCTTAATTATAATACGCAAATATAATCGATGATGCACGCTTTAAAATAAGCCGTATAGCAGGCTGTCAAGTGTGTCCGGCCGGTCGAAAAGTGGACGGGCCCGAAGTAAAGGGAAGAAAGAAGAAAAGCAGGCCGCGCAAGTGAGGTTATGGGCGCGCGACACTTGAACGCACTTAGCGCGGACGTCGTATAACGCGTGTAAAGTTCGCTGAGAGCCGCGCTGACACGGCGAAAGTCTTCGCGCGGCTGTTCCCGTGACAGCCCCATGCGCCAGCACATCTCCTAAACCTTGCGGGCTGCGGCTCGTTTTCCCGCGCCAACTGCCTTTTCCCCTCGCGGCGGGCAGCCGCTGGAAAATCAGTTTGGCTCTCCGAGTCAATTGAGTCGTTCTCCAGGCTCTTCTCATGCGAACGTCCGCTACGTGCCGGTACCCTCGTGAGGAACGCGAGGGAGAGAAAGGAGAGGTGCTGGATATTGAAAAGCAGTTTTGACTTTATCATTGAGTGACGGAAATGTTGGCTGAATTTTAATTGAATTCACGTTAGAACGGTGAATCGAAGTTAGGTGCAGTGGAAAGTGCGGAGTTTTATTATTTAAAGGAATGCTGAGTGCAATTGCAGCTCAAATGGAACTTTATTTATGTAAATTTTAGCGCGGCTTCACGAGTAAGACAATTTATCGGCTTTTACTCATACGGCCAGTAGGTTAGTCAGAAACTTTGTTTATAAGCGCTTTGAACAAACTTGTACGACTCTCATTAAGCCGCTATTTCTCTCATTGCAATCTTCAAACTCATATTTTAATCTTTGTTTTCAATGAAATAGTTTATTCTTCGATTACTTTTTTTAAAACAAATTTTATCGATATCGGACTAGTTTACATATTTATTATTATTACTTTTTTCTTTCAACTTGCAAAATCGAACGCTCAATTTCCTTTCTTGTTTATTCCGGATTCATGTTTGAGGTTAGAAATTTTAATTCGGAATTGACCTATACGAACGAATCAACACTACGTCTTCGAGGTTTAACAGCATCCTGTCATCACTTTTTTAAGAGAGAACAATACTGTGACAATTGCTGCGTTTAATTACTGTGACTGTGACGTACGTTGCGTTTACCAGATGTTGGTCAACTAGACTGAGACAACGTATCACGTGGTTACGTGACGATAACTAAGTATTATTTTATTACTACTATTAACATTTCCTTGTTATTTACTTTATAATGAATAAGGTTTAATAACTATATTAGGCACAACGATTGACTAACACCCATATTATCTCCAGTAGCTCCAGATACGAAGCTTTTCATATTTATCTTAACTCGCTACCTTCGCAAAATATGAATGCCCACTATACAAAGTATCAATATCTTGGCGGATGAGCGGATGGAAAAGAAACGCGAAGAGGTTTGCCGAAGACACGATCTGAAAATTCAGTTGAAAATTCAAGGCGGGGGCTCGATCAAATTCCAAAAGATCAGATCGCACGCGTGCGTGAAAAGTCGTTTTATTTCGGATTGAGCGAGAGAGGCAAGTCGCGTCGCGGCGACGCTCGCTCGGAGGGGAGCTCTCGACCCGGCTCTCTTCTTCTCTCGCTTGCTCTAGAGGAGTTTCGCAAAGGCACCTTCTCGAAATAGAACGCCCAAATAATTTGCCTCGGATTACCAGCTCTCTTTCCTCTCTTTCCTCGCGAGAGAACGACTCTGGGCGAGGAGATTTATACGAAATTGGACGAGCCTTTTTCAACTGCGAGCTTGCACCGATCGCCGATCAAGGGAACATCTGTGCTTTCATATTTTACTCATTTTTTTTTACTTTCATACGTCGAACGCGAGAAGCCTTTTGGCGAGGTACTCAAAAGTATAAGCGCTTGGCAATCGTAAACAAACGTCTTTTTGTGTACTTAATTAATGAATTAATCTGATAAAAGTTAATATATATATTTCGATAAAAATGTGAAAAGACAACAAGATAAAACGGGCTTGTTAAAACAATTGAAAACAAAGATTAAATTAAATTCGTGCAGCAGCGAGTAGTGCTTTAATTTACAGTAACTCGCCTGCAACGGTTGAGATAAAAGTGCTTTGAAAATAGTTTATTTTGAAAAGCAGGGAACTTCCTCCTCTTTGTGCTCAGCTCCGTGCTTTCGCCACTGTGCGTAAAAAAAACACAACGTGGCTAAATACTGCGTGACTTGTTGTGTAAATGCCCGCACCTGAACTTGCACGTAAACGCAATCGTGGAATCCCGATCGGCATTGACGCATCGAAAGCAACGCGGATAATTCCAGCCAACGGTGGACTTAATGTCGCAAGGTACCGCCAATTCCGCCGGTGTGTACGATCCTCCAGGCGAACTTCGGGCTCGCGGGCTAATGGATTTTTCGAGTCGCAAAAGTGCGAGGACCGGGAGTCGGCCGACTCGCGTGGGGACCTAAGTAGGTCAGTAAGACAGCTGCGCGGTTGCAGTAGCCGCTGGCGGTTTTCGGCGCGACGACGCACGAAAATGCAAGAGGGCGAAAAGAAAAGAAATTCATTTTCGGCTCGTTGCATTACGAGGCTCGATTGCCCAATGTTATTGTGCGCACTCTAGCGCGGTCGCGCTTACGACGCCAAAATGTTCGCCGCTTGTTTATGTTTTACCCGCGGAGGTCTCGCGGTCAACCCAAGTATACGCCTAGCGAGATCGCCGTGAAATTAATTAAGCGATTTTTATCGCGGACTCTAGATGAGTGAAACTCTTTTAGCGAAAAGGATGCGTGCGATATTTTTTATTTCAAGTCTTACTGTTCGCAGTTATTCATGATACAATAAGACACGTGTTCTGGCAGCTGTTCCAATTCACATATTTAAGAGCAATAATCCTTTTTTTTTATTCGTTGTTCCGGTACATCGAGGATGTTCCCACAAAGCTGCGGTTCGAGTGCATTATACTGAACGCATGAATTTTCATATACTTTAATCTTGGCTTTCTTTTTTATCGGAGTGGCACAAAGCAAACATGTTCTATAGATAAACATCTATTTCCTACGTTTCTTCGGTCGAGTAAAATTCATTTCACGGAAAATCCCCGTTTCTCGAGAAAACGCACCAATTAGTCAATCCGAATTCGGCCTACGGAATAATCAATCTCAACGCTGCGTCGCAAACTTTCAATTAACTTGCGTATGACTCTGGAACAGCGACAAACTATGTTTTAGTAAATGTAACACTCGCATATGTTGTCTCTTTTTATTGCTCGAAATAACAATAATTAATCGTTACCGTTGACTTTTTAAATTTTATTTTGCACATAAATAACCGAGACCAAATTAATGTTATATTAATGTAATCTCCGAGGTAATCGCTTTAATTTCTTTTAAGATTATTTTTATCTTTTTTCTTGGAATAAAATAAAATTTAAAATAAAGTTACAATCGGCAAAACTATAGCGCTTGTTTAACACATCTTCTGCTTCCCGGTATAACGATTTAACTCTAACTTTTTATATATTTTTCAGATATTTTGACATTTTAAGGTTTGCATTAATATAAAAGATCGACTAAGATGTGCGTTTTTTTTTTTTGTAAAGTTTTAAAAATTGTTCATCAATTATATCGGGAAATTATATGAATACTGTATCATAACGCTCGTTGCAGGCTGGGATGCCTTGAAATTACAGGTTAAATCGTTGGCCTGGCGACAGAACTTTCAAATTGGCGCAGAGTCATCAAACATTCATCTAATTCTGTTGTCCCAAGAACCATCGATTTCTGCTCATCGATATTTCAGAATATAAAATATAGAACCTCGAGCAATGCTAACCTTGAAAAAGAAATCGAGCAAGTCATTATTGACTGGTAAAGAACACGTGCGCGCTTTAAATGGAAATATTCGCCGATGCACTGGCGTACGCATTCCAGCGACACTGAGCTACTCCAAGAATTTTTTAGCCAAACGGTAAAAACTATTACGAAATTCCGAGGCGCTTGCCAAAAATTCGTCACGCGCGAAAAGCTCGCCCGACTAATTTTCCAAACGGCGAGTTGTCGCGGCGGCTCGTCTCAGCCGCGGGACGCTCATCTCCGCGTTTGACAGATCCCCGTGCTTGCGAAGGTGCCAGCGGTGCATCTGCCCGCGCGGAAAGCCCGCAAAACGAAGTCAAGGAAAGATCGGGGGGCCTCCCCTCGTCCGAGCGCGACCTTGCACTCTTCCGAACGCGGACGCGCGCGAAAGCAGAAAAATGGCGCGCCTACGTTGATCGGCGGGCGCGCATCGCCGTGGCCGCGCTAAAAAGAGAGAAAAGCGCCGGGGTAGGCAGGGCGGCCGCGCGCACCGAGTTCTGTAAATGGCCCGTCTCGAGTTACAAGGCGCCTCCTCGGGCCAAAACACGAACGACGTCGCGTCGCCTCTCCGTGGCAGCAGGTCGTCGCGGGGGCCTCGACTCCCCTCCTCGGGCCAGTTGGCAGGCTTCCTCCCCTGGCCGATTCCTCGCCAAACGATGTTTGGCTTCGACGTCCCCCCGCCAGCAGCCGCGACCCGGACCGACGGAGAAGCCGCTGGCATACCGACGCAGCTACTCGTCGCTGGCGGTTGCGCCTTACGTAACGCCGCTTAAGCACGAGTCTCGGTGCCCTCAGCCTCTCGCACTTTTTCCAATTTTCTTTTAAATAAATTTTCGACCCACACTCGGCTAAGCGCACTTGAGCTCGCTGCACACGAGCTTTCACGATTTTCAGCAGGATTTTTTGCACGTTTTTTGTAAACAGTGAGTCCTTGCAGAGAATCAATCTTCTGCATTTAGAACGATTTTTTTATTCTATCTGGCTTTTCGGCTTAATCTTGGAACGGCCACTTTGTGGCAGAAGAAAATACGTAAGCTCGTAGACAATGCCGCTATTGTTCTATTTTTAAAAGTTCACAAATTTATCGGGGCTCCGGGTGCGCACGCTCGTAAATGCTTCCTTCGCGAGTGTCTTAATTACCGCGAAAAACCCTTTTACCGATCTTCCGAATTTTGGAGCTGCTCGACGTTTAAAAATAAAATGTAAACACGACGACTCTTGAGCATTTTCCAAATTGCATGACGCGCGGAGGAAGCGAGGCATTCTCTTGCCACTTATTTGGGAAAGCTCGAGCCCGGCGAGGACTTTTTTCCACGAGCGGATCAGATCTCGGGCATCCCAAAAGGAAAACTCGCTATTTGAAGCTAGCAGGCCGTTATTTTTGTAAATACTGCTTTATAAATACTCGGCGAGGCGACAAAACACCGACGAGCGCGATCCTCTAAAAGCGTGCGTGTCCCCGACTGCCTCGCTCTTCTCCAATGCCAGATGGAGCCGCGAAAATTCAAACCGTGCGGCCGCCTCGCATTCCTCGTCGCTTGGGAAGCTGAGAAAAGGCAGAAAAGAGACTGACCTTCTGCACGATGAGCGGCGTACCGAAGTCCTTGCCACCCTGCAGCCGGAATCCCCAGGGCGAGCCGTCGAATCGGGACAACTTGACGCTGATGAGCTGCGCCATGTCTTCCTCTCGGTTGCGCGCGTCTGTACCTCGCGGAATCCCCTTGGCCCGGGTGTGCGCGGCGCTCAACCGGAGCTGTACACCTGCAGATGTAGGCCTGCGCGAAGGAGCCGGCGTCGCCTCCTGCTTCCTCTGGGCACCTCACGCGCGGCCAACGAGAGTGAATAAAAAAAAGGAGCTGGAGCGGTCGGGCGAGAAGAGCGGAGAACGGGCACACGGGGCGGTCCCGCGGGTGACGCGCGAGCTGGCGACTCCGGGAGATTTGCGCGGCGAGTGAGCGGGAGGGAGCGTGCGTTTGAAAGTGTGCGCGCGGCGGCTGTGGTCAGTCGTCTAGCGCGGCTCGCCGGGCTCTCGTTCCATGCGATTTGAAACGCGAGCGGCGCGGCGGCGAGGAGCACAGCGCGCCTGCGTGGAGCGCAGCGCTGCCGCCGGTGGTGGTGGCAAAGCATTCCCGGCATTCGCCTCCAGCCGGGCCAGTGCCGAATCTCTCCGGTGCCCTCCTCCCAAGCCGCCCGCTCGCGTAGGGGGGTGCGGGACTTTCTCTTTTTCCCGGAGTTCCCGCGGATGCGCTTCCGCAATTCCACGTGCGCTTTTCTCCAGGCTGCGACGGGGAACCTGCCGAGGTGGATACCGAGTCCAGATAAGCCACTCGAGGTTATGACCTTTTGTTCTAACGTTTTCCAAGTAAAGCATGACTGTCCCGCAAATGCTGTAACTTATCGTTTTCTCTACAAGTGCATACTTTGATGGCGTTTATCTAACGGTGCCATTTGTAGATTACTTATTATTTCCGATGTTCGTCTCCTCGTCCGAGTATTTTATGATTGTTTTTAAAAATTGCACTAGCGAATTATCGATGAGTAATGTCTAGAGGTCCAGGATGTGTTACATCAATCGTATGCAATAACGGCATGAAAAATACTTAATCATAATAAACCTGATAAAATTAAAATATTTATATATTATAAGAGGCGTATAACCGCATAATACTAAAAACGGAATGTTAATAAACTTATATGTAATAATTTTTGACAGTTTTTAATTTAAAAAGTGTGAAGTCTCTTTAAATTGTGCTTAATAATTCGTTGTTTTAAATTAATTACAATACCGATCATATAGATACTATGACTGGTCAAGTACATAGGTTTTAATATACCTTGTTATTGTCCTTTGAGCACTTATATTAGACGATATAATTTATAAACTCTTTACACAGAAGAGGTTTACTTAATATCTGCCAATTATGTAAATGTATTGTTAGAGCATAACGGATAAATTGAATAATCGTGTAGCATTAGAGAACTTCTGGCATTGTATCAAATATTTTTGTCGACCGTCATAATGTTGCATATAACACATTCGGAAATTAATACTATTTTTCGGAAGTAGCTCAAGGCTTATTTACTCTCACAGTCGGAATAATTTACAATTGAAATAAATTTTCTACGCTTGACGGACATTTAATTAATATTTATAAAAAAAATTTTTTCATCTACGCGAGTCATTGTTTGCAATAAGAAGGCCCAATTAAAATCAATGAATTGAATCTACAACAAGTCTCCGTAAATAAAGAACGCGCGAACAAATATAAACAAAGACGTTATAAATAAAAAATGTCTACAGAAATAATTAATACGCGTCTCTGTACCATTCCCATATTTAATTTTCGACGGATGAATAAAAAAATCTAAAGGGTGTGAATTATTTCATTCTAAACGATCGAGCGGAGCGATTACGCTGGCAGACAATCGGCACCCGCTGGTAATCGAAAGAAAAAGCCTATTCGTAATTTTTCCCACGTCGACACAATGAATAAATGGCACTTTACCTGACGCCGACTCGAGAAAACTCACGTAGCTCACGCTCAGAACGAAATCAATTTGCATGACACAACGAACGCTCCATTCTCACCGCGCGTACTTTTCGTTCGGCTCTGCAACGTATGCCTGCAGTTCATTTGGGGCGTTCATTTTGCGGGCGGCACTTTTCTTTTTAGCCCGCGTCTCTCGAAAATCGAGAGGGAAACGTGCCGATGGTGTGTGCGCCAAACCAGGACCCGCAAGTGGGCCCCGTGAGCACGTGTTTCCGCGTCGCCGAGTTACCCGTAATTTTCGACGGGGCGTAATGGCACCCGTAAAACCTTTAACGACGCCGATAAAGCGGAACTTTTTAGAGCGCCCAGGCATTCTCGTTGATTGAGTGCTCGCGAAATATGTTGTCTGTAAAAAATTCACCCAAATCGCGTCCAGCCAATAAAACTCGAATGTCAACATTTATCGAAAAGTGGTTAATTCACGCTTTGCTTCCAGTGCGCTCCACATTACGGCTCTCTTTCTCTCGGTCAATTAATGCGCAAAGTACTCAATTTACGAAAGGTCGAACTTTTGCCGAGATTCCGGGGAAACCGTTAGGCCGGCCGATCGCGACAAAAGAAACTTTAAATCCTGACGTCACGTCGTCGAATCAATTGCCGAAGCGATGAGATCATAACAGTGGTCCAGCGATCGATAAAGCTTAGTCATTGGCGATGAAAAAAAAAAGAAGACGAAGGATTAAGAACAAATTAAAGCGGAGGCTCTCGTTTTGATAAATCGCCCGATCACCCACGTGCGCTCATCCCCGAAAGAGGAAAGAGCAATCGGGCGGGCCCGAGAGTCGGCGGAAAAAAAGAAGGAGGAAGACGTTGGAGAAAAAAATGCGCCCGGCGAAGCCAGACACGCGAGCTTCGGGAATCAGCTGCATCCCGGAGCGGCGCGGCGCATTCCTGGGTCCGAGCGGTCACGAGGGCGCGAACTAGTTTGTGAATCATCGCCGGGCTCTCGACGGAGAAAGAGCGAGAAAGAGAGAGACGGCGACACTTTACATAAATCGCCGAGGGGACCAACGTCACGCACGCGAGAGCGAACGGAGAGGGGCCGAGAGGAACGTGACTCACGGACTCGGGGCCCGGGGACCGTTGCGCACGCACCCATGCAGCGACGCCGTAAATTAGGCGTTGGGCCCAACCCCGGACCCTCCCTCGTCTTTTTCAAAAATTGACTTTCGAGTCGCGGATTAGATTAGCCGGCGAAATGCCATTTTTCGAAGGAGGGTCGACCAGATACGGTGTATCTTGAGACGATCGACGTTTAGGTCACTCTTGCCCGTCACAAAGTCACTCGAGGCATCTCAGATGAAGACGGCCCCGCCTCTAACGGCCATTGTCCTTCGCTTTATCCGAGGAACAAGCGTGGCCTCCTCGATAAACAAAATAAACTTTACGATTCGCTCGTGCATACTTGACTAATCGCAGGGGAAGGGATATTAAGGGATAAATTTTCTGCTCATCATCTTTAGAAATGAGAATTTTGTTCAAACGCGTTAATTAATGTTGCAATTTTAAGGGGGTATACGAAGTCAGGGATTTCGAAAAATGAATTTTTGCAATTTTATATAGAACTCACATTTTTCTAAAGATAAAATATTTTTTTTTAATTTAATTTTTTAAATGTCACTTAATGAAATGCAAAAGTTTCTTAAAAAAAATCAAGAAAAAGTCCATTTTTTGCCGTCTTGAGCGTATAGCCTCCTTAAGTCCACCGCAATTTATGCTGTGTATTCCACAAACACCCGTGCCATTATCAATATTAGGGGTATTAAATTAAAGAGCCTTATTCAAAGCGACAAAGAAAGTGCAAGTTCATTCTCGAGATTTTTGCACGTTACGTTACAATTTGATCATTTAACGATCCTTTGTTATAAAGAGCTGCGCACTCGGATACCTCCGGGGCAATGGGTGAGAGTGGCGGACTATTATTTTTCGTACACAACGTTAGTAGCGCACTTCCTACACTCAAACAATAGAAACTTTTTTGAGATCCTCGTAATTGAATCGACTATAAATCGCTCGACTCGTACAAGGTCTGAGCGCGATTTTCGCGCGCTCAAAATAAGAAAGAAAAGATGAAGCGCCGTTATTTATTAGGCTCGAAAATTCAAGCGGTAACTCGAAAGGAAGCTGCTAATTGTTCGTTAAATTTTATTTTGCAGCCACTCGGGCGCTAATACCTGGAGCGTGTAATAAATTGAGAATGCCATACGTCTTTGGGAGATAAAGGATAAAGGAGAAAAAAGAGAGAGAGAGGGAGGGAGGAGGAAAAGGGGAAGCTGGTAAAAAAGGCAGGCCGCAATACAAAAGGGAGAAAAAGCGCGACTTGGGGAATAATTACATTGTCACTCAGGTTCGCAAAAAGCCGTCGTCCGCTTTAGCGCGGCGGGGAGACGCGCTCGTCCTCGGACGAGATGGCAACTCGGGTAACGTCCTCGCGGCGGATACCCCCCTCTCGTAATGAGGCGGTTTAACTTTCTTCTTTAAACGCGCCGAGGGTATAGGCGGATATATATACAGCGGGCAGGTATAATTTCTTCTTTGTCGAACACCTCGCGCGCGCAGGGGAAAAATAAAAGCGCGGAGAGCCGGCGGTGGCGCGCGGGGTATATAGATAAGGCCGCGAGGACGATGTGTGTATATATGCCCTCGTCCTCGAGGAGCGCGGGGCCTTAAACGGGCCGCATTATCGGCCCATCTCCCTAGCGTCGCTCGCCTCGGAAACTAGTTTTTCTTTGTACGCCTCGTTAACACTGGCCTAGTGGGCCGCGCTACGCCGAGTAATTTGTTTTACTTGGAAATTGCTCGTTCAACATTGATGCGCCGACTCTCAGACTTGTTTTATTGATGCTGCTCCTGCTATGTTTAATGGCCGCTGCTTTCCTTCTTCCTTTTGCCCTTTACCTTCCTTTTTTCTCGAGCCTTTGTAATTCATTGAAACTTGCTATGCACTAAAAAAGTGACCGATCCTTCACATTCTGGCTTCTTATCAAATACTTGTATGGCAAGCTACAACAATGTATTGCAATTCAATTTCATTGCTACAATATCATTCTGTATAAAGCCTTATTAAACGTTTAAAAAGAATATTGCTATTATTATTATGACGAAATTTATGCACTTGTGTCATAATTATTACAAGAAAGTACTGCGTTGCACGTACGTGAATTGAGACACTATTATAATAATCCCAGTGAAATAATATAAAAAATGAAATAATTATACGTTATTAATCTATTTAAACAAATCATTTTTTAAATAATAAAATTGAAATTGCAAATGAATTCCGAAATGTTTTGAATATAAAGGAATTATCCCAAAGCTGTCCCTTTGACGAAACACCGTTAGGTCTGTGACACGAAGTTTTTTAAGGTCAAATTCTTTGGGGGGAAATATTGCCCCTTTCTGTCATTCCCGTAATAATTGCACCCAACTACTCAATTACGAATGCGATGATTTTTCGAAATAAAATTTTATTTTTATAAAGTGTTGATATAATTTTTTAAGCTTCGATCAAAATGTATATATTTATATATAAAATAAATGATTGCTCGTGTGAAGAGTATAACATATTTTTTTAGTACAAATGAGCAATTTTCCGTCGCTGTCCCAGTTCAGTTTTGATTCCTTCATTTTTTAGCGCTCCCAAAATTCCTAACCCAGATCAGAACTAAATATTCAGATCGGTCGTACTAATGCTGCGTAGCATCGAGTAGCGGCCCTCTTATTTTCGAACGAAGATTATTCAACGTCAGTGTTCAGTCGCTCATCACGGGATTGAAATTCTTCTTGCCTGCTTTGGGATTCCCCATGCTCCAGCGATTTTCACTTGATTCACCTTCTATTCACGCATCATCTTAGGACCGGGAAATGCGACGGCCGTCAGTGACAGAAACTTCTCACGCTACTGTCGTCGGCCAAGCAGCATACGGGTGTGCCCTGAAAGCAAAGGCAGTGAGATCAGCTTTTCTCCATTTTTGGACTTTTTTTTCTCTCCTCGGATACCATGAGATGATCCCCGAGGAGAGGCACTTACCACCCTCTCGATTATGTCCTCGGCGGCTATGACCTTTGCTGGTCGGGCGGGAATTCCTTTCTTCGGCTCTGCATCCATCTTATGAATCATCTTGTAGACACTCGAATTCATCAGGTGGTCGTAGTTTGGCAGCGCGGTTTTCTCAAATTTCTTGAAGTTTACTCTGGAAATACAAAAAAAAAGTTGATTTGTGCCGTGTGACTGGGAACAACTGTCTTCATAATAGAGGCGTTTCATTTTTTACTGATTCTGCAGGAATTTTGATGGGTATCCGGTGTTCTTCTGCGAAGAAGGAAAGCAATTCTTTTGTCTTAGTGTAAGCAACTTTTTTCATAGATCATATAATATTTAAATGGGTAAAATATTCAAGATAATAATTAGCAAATGTAATGCGGTTGCCATTTATATTATTTGCAAATTCCTAAAAATAATATTGTTCTAACTGAATCGTTCATTATTAATCCATAAAATAAATAAATAGTTTATATTATTTATTTTATTTGCAAGAACTTTTTGGCCCACTTGATAGCGATAAATATAGTTCTATGGATTGAATTGTGTGAAAACTATTTTGAATATTTGTGAAAAGGTACACCGTTCGAAAGGAATTATTGGGAAGAAGTGGCGACTGCTTGCAAGAAGGTTTGGAGAGCAATTTAAAATGGTCGCACAGTAAATGTCATTGAGACGTTAAAGCGGGATCGAGGGGATAAAGAGGGTCGCCAGCGAAAGTAAAAGCTCACCCCAGTGCCCTTCCGCGGATGACTTCTGCCTGGGAGGATAGCACGTCGGCGATCATCTCGTCGTTGAAGAAATCGTTCGGACACCTCCATCTGCGCCCGTAAGTGAGCTCCAGCTGCTTAGCCTGGGGCTGCCAGAGCTCGCGCGAGCGCTTTCTCCCTTTCCTGTGCTGCGGATCACATTTTGCCAATATCAAAAGTCGTGCCCGGCCCTCCGTAAGATTTACGAGCGCGATTTCGCGACCAACACCTTCCTACCTCCCTCGGGCCCGGAGGACGAGAAATCGGCCGAAGATGAGGCCCGCTCGTGCAGCTATAGCGTGCACGTTCTTGTCGCGCGGCCGCGCAAAGTGGACGGGCCCGAGTACGGGACTTTCCTCACTCAAGGGACCTTAAGCGCTACTCTTTCATCCGAGATATTGAGCTATTTCTCTCGAAAATTCATTTGCAAATTATTATAAACCACTGTTTGTCGAATCTAAATTATTATGGTTTTTATCATAATTATTAGCGAGGCATTGCTGCATCGAGAGAATTACCTCAACAAGGTTTCATGAAACATTAAAATTTTATGTCAAATTGTTAAAAATCACTTATACAACAGTTCATTCCAACGATTCTTTCTTTGGCTAGATTAAAACTTTTCTTCTCTAGACAGTTTCAGAGTGAACATACAAATTGATTATTACTTAAAGGATCGAGGAAAGAGTATTAGCACGATAAAGACAACGTGATGTTTACAGGGTCGCTTGCTTTAGTGACAGAAATACATTTCTATTACGACACATTTACATAAGGAAATGTTATTTTTAAACTTTGTGCATTTTAAAATTGTATTAGGGAAAGACCACTTTACGGTAGACTGGGACGCTCAATTTTCAACTTTGCTTATTTATACCTTAAATTCTTGCACCAGTTGGTCATGTAAAGTTAATTTTGGATCCGCTTCGAAACTATCTGAAATATTTCGTGTATAAATAGCACACTTTAGCAGAGAGGTCCATGAACTTTTGGTGAAATATATTTTGTCAATGCTTCATAGAAGCAAGTAGCTTAAGCCAAAATTTCTCGTAATCAAGTTAAAAATTGGTACCAACTTTGCGACAATGCGGGACTGGAATCGCGTGACTTCTGAGCCGCGCGCGTCTCCTCGATAACCTTCGACTCATACGAGACGATGTACTTCTTGACCCTCTTGCCGTCGTCCTCGTTGCTCTTCACCGATATCTCGAGCTCCTTGGACTCGGTGCAGGTCTCGTCTTCGGAGATGAGGTTCGGGGCGTAACTCGAGGACTGCGACGTGGCTCCCGACTGCCTACCCTCCTCGAGCTCCGCCACCGCCTCCTCCTCCTCTTCTCGACGCCTCCGCTGCTCCTCCTCCTCCTCCTCCTGGCGACGACGCTCCTCCGACGCGGTCCTCTCCGCCTCCTCGCGAGCCGCTGCCTCGTCCGCTTCTAAAATCAATTTCACATAGTAACTTTCTCTTCCCCGATTAATTCCACGCGAATAAGCGGATACTTTTTTCTATCTCATAGCTATTAATAGAACATTACTTTGTATGAAATGTATAAATCAATGTCGAATGAATGCTCGATTGTGAGTATTTAAGAAAATTAATAGCGATAAACTAATTGAAAAACGATTATTTCTTTTGTTAATGAACTTTGATCAATCAAACTGATGAATTAATTTCAATTCATAATTGTGACAAATAAGACGGGAGAAACAAAACAAAACAATCATTTTCATTTAACAGTTTCTTTTTTATTCAAGTCTAATATTAACATACAATTACAATGTTCGACAGTACAAGATGAATTAATTTCAAATGACGTATTTTTTTAGTATACAATTACATGCAATAAACTTCAATTAAGAACATTGAAATTAGATGGAGTAGAAGGAAACGTTACGTTAAAAGTTTTTTTACAAAATTGCGATAGCAACTGCGGAGGCGAAAGTTCGTTAAATAATGGCTATGAACTTGAGAAAAAGGAACTTGCAAAATGAATGAAAATAATGAATTGAATTGAGTGACTCGAATATTAAAAGCGAGAGGGTGACTCAGGGATTTCGCGCATCCCTCTGCGAGAAGTCTTTGGCCCGTTTGAGCAGCTGGCCGCTCGTCCTGACTTTGCGCTCACCGGCCTGCTGCTGCTGCTCCACGCCGCTCAGCTCCATGATCTTGTGCAGCTGCTCCGAGACGATCTTCAAGTGTTTCTCGATCTCGCTCGGTAGCTGCTTGAGCGCGAGTAATTGGCTCTGGACGCTCTCGAGTTGTCTTTCAAGGCTGATCTCCGTGGTGACCAGCTCCTTGATCTTGTCCCGATCCATGGTGACTGCGACCTCGACGTCGACCTCGGCTGACGGTCTGCGGATCGTCACCTGGGTGGGCTCCTCCTCCTCGCTCGGCTCCTCGATGCGTGCTTCTGCTTCAGGCTGTTGTGCGCCAAATTAATGCATTAATTCATCGCCTATTATCTGCTTTTTATAGAATAACTTATACATTTTAATAAAAATACTTTACAAACATTCACCTATCGTCTTATTTACCATGCCGATGATAACAACTAAAAGCTAATTGAAACTCTATGCTTTAGTGAATATTATTTTTTTCTAATCATTTTCTTCCGGGCTCTCAATTATTTTTTCTGTTAGTCTCATAGAAAATCGAATTGTTTCACTTGGATTTCTGTTAAACGCAAACAACTTAATTCTTAAAGATTCAGAATTTTCGAATAGAGTTTATTTTGTCAAAAATTCATTATAGCTCCAAAATATTATTTTTATACTTATTTCAATAGTTCAGATAATTTAAAAGAAAAAATCTAAGGATGTTGGGCGGCCGACAATATTCTATTATAGGATATGGAAAAATGAAAATATTCACCGTTTGATTATCTTGTATATCGTGTTTGGCCTCCTCTTCAGTTGTCTCGACGGTATCGATGACCTCAGACTGTGGCGTGGGTTCTGATTCCGCGGTGTGAGTTTGAGCCTGGGCACCGGGTTCAGGAGTCGTCGATGCTGTTACTTTCTGTCATTTTCATTGAAAGGAAAAGCAAAAAAGCTTGGGTTAGATCAGTTAAAAAGCTTGCGCAAAACAGATTCTACGACAATCGAAAGACACGAGATTTTAGTGAGCATAATAAGCAGATCTTAGCATTTATAAAAGTAACTGTTTATCTAAAAAATCAATTTAAATCTCTTAATTATAATTTAAACGGCAGTAAAGCACAAGGTTCGGCACTTTTGATCGCCTTTGGGACATGCATTATGGATGTAGAATTAATGGGGATGAGTGTCAGCTTTAAATGATCTCCTAAATCTATGTTTTTAAATTGTCCAGTTGCGTGTGAATAATCGAACGATGAAATGCCAGACAAACACTCGACTTTATTGCTTTGTTCGTCTTTCAATTTAGTCGTGAAGGATTCGAACGTCTAGTCTAAGAAACATGTGTCGACGTAATTTTAACAAATAATCACTGACATGCACCTGTGAATCGATAGTAAATTTTTACCAATCAATTTTGACATTTTTTTTTCATGAGATGTTCATGCGCTATTTGTCGTATTTTTTTTTATTTACTGATCATGTGATGAACGAAGGAGTTAATTCGATTATGCGAAGTTATATATTAAATTGATCTTTCCTTCCGTAAATGAAGAAGTAAAAGTAATCGGGTGGTTCTATGCAAATAAAAAAGATCAATTTAAAAATATTCACATCTGTCGCACGTTATATTATTTTTCAAAAAGACATGACGACACTTTCTCACAATTCTTTATACTTACGAAAAAATACATGCAACAATTCAACTAATCTATAAGGAAACGTATATTTACGAAAGAGACCAGACTCTTGACAAGTGCTTAAAACTATTATTATGAAAATTTTAATGAATGATCATAAATGCAGTTTAGCGTATGATATAAAAATCATGTTCGATTCTTTTAAGTAGTAAAATGTGTTATATCTTATTTAGTGGAAGCTCTATAAAAATTATATAAAATAGGCGGCGCAGCAATTTAAATTAAGCGAAGCATAGATTTTTTTCAATAACGTTCGAACTTCATCCTTTGTATTTTTGTTAAAATCTTGATTTATTTTACAAATTTACATCGCACCTTTAATAATTTCCTTATAGATGATATTCTTCGATGAACTCTTTAATCTTATGAATGAGCACCTTAACTACATAATAAATAATAAATTATTCTACATCCTAAATTACAGTATTCGAATATGCAGATATGCATTAGATGATAATTTCTTATCGATTTGTGTTAACAATTTGTGTATTCTTCGTTATAAAACATGACAATGATTTTTTTATAAGCGTTTCCTAATTCGTTAAAGAAAAGAAATTTTCATTTTCAGTCGTTTTCCCTACCAATGGCTAAAATTAGCTTGAAAAATTCGATAATTACATAAAAGAGTGTAGCACCGAGTAACCCGGCTGAATTTATATTACAAAAGAACGTTGGAGAGAAAACGCAGGTCTCTCTCGCACATCCGAGTGTAAACTAGAAGAAAAGTAGCAAGAAATCTTGCTCAGGCTCTAGGAGAAAAAGTCGAAAGCCAAAAATCGCCACGAATATAAATGAAAGTGGTGAACGCAGTGATAAATCCCCCGGAGAAAAGGAAGAAAAAGCGGGGCTGCTGTCGGAAGGAAAAGCAAGAGCTGCTCGCCGACGGAAGCGGCGCTCACTCGTTGCCGCTGTTGTTGAGCCGCTTGGCGTAGTTGAACATGAAGAAGGCGAGGGCAGAGGCGCACGGCACGAAGGCGTAGGCGAGGCCCCTGGCCAGGTCGGTGCGCATGGCGGTGCCGACCTTGTCGGCGACCATCATGCCCATGACCGAGAGCCGGCGCCTGCCCTCGGCGCACCGACTCCTCAGGCTCATGAGGGCCTCGGAGTCCCTGCGCGCCTGCTTGAAGCCCAGGATGCCGAGCTCCAAGGGCAGCTCGGCGTTCGACTCGCGGCGGCACTGCGACATGCGCCGGGAGTTGCGCCGGCTCGACCCCCGGTGCAGGATCTCCTGGTCGTAGGTGTCGCGCAGGCTGCAGGCCAGCGACGCGAACAGCAGGACACGCAGCAGGCTCTCCTGGGAGCTCGGCTGCTGCTGCTCGCCGCCGGCGATGCTGCGCACTATGCGCTCGAAGTAGCGCCCGCGGCGCAGCAGCCGCGGCTTGTCGGGGCGCGCGCACCTCAGCGACTCGAAGGCGCCGCTGAGGCAGCGCTTGGCGTACCTGCCCCTGCGGCACAGACGCGTCTTCTTCCGCACGACGAGGAAGCTCGCCGGCGCCGATTCCTCGCAGGGGCGCCGCGGAGCCTCGAACTCGGACTTCGGAGTGGCGAGCGACGGCGTCTCGTAGCGTTCGTTCGAGCTCTCGTCGGTGCCTTGTTCCCGGGGGATGTCAAAGGCGAAGGAGGCCATCTCCTCGGTGCTCTCGGCGATGGGCGACATCGGGTCGGCCGATTCCATGTCGCTGGCCGGGGGCTCGGTCTCGTCGATGCTGGAGGTGAGGGACCAGGTGCCCGTGGATAGAGGGGGACTGGCGGAGGTGTCGCGCTCGGTTTCGGTAGCTTGGGGTGCGGGCGCGGGTTCGGTTACCTCGGAGGGCTGGGGCGTGCTGGCGCGCGACGCGTCGATCAGGCCCTTCGCCAGCAGCCGCTCGGTCACGCTCTTTTTCGGCTGCTTCTTGATGACCACGCGGTAAGGCTCGACCTCCGGCTCTGCGTCTTCCGACTGCGATTTAGTGCGCGGCTTCGGCACCGGACGGTCCGGCTTCTGCAGGAAGGTCGACTTGAGCAACTGCTCCTTCTCCTGAGCTACCGGATCTACCACCGCCTCTTGCTGCAGCTCTTCCAAGACTTTCGACTCCTTGAGCAGAGGAGCGCGTGGTCGAAGTTTCTTGAAGTTAACGCTGCAAGTTAAAAGGAAATTTGGCAAATACTCTCTTAAATCATTTCCGTCTTTCTTATTCTCTTCTCCCATACACAATTTTTCTTTACGTAGCGTATGTAAGTTATTGGTATAAGTGCGAAAGCAATAAGTCGTATTTAAAAAGCATTGCGTTAAGTTAATACGTTAAAGAATTTACCCTAAAACTCCTTTTTCATTCAAAACTTCCTCCTCGTCAAGGATCAGTTGAGCTATTTCCTCGTCCGTCAAATTTGTGTTGGGAACGAAGTCGCTGTTCTCGTCGCGTGGCTTTTCCGGGTAGACCTCGGCTGGTTCTGGCTCGGGCTCCACCAGCGCCGCAGACTCGTCTTCAATTTGCGGAACTTCGTCCGGAGTTGTTTCCCTTTTCTCTTCGATCGGAGCGAATAATATGTTTTCAAGCTTGGCAAAAATAACAATGATTACTAACCAGTTGCCAAACAAAATGATGAGTCACGAGATGAAACTTACGGGGAGCATATAAGGCTCGATCTTCTCCTCGATATCTTCTATCGTCTTGTTTGGATCTTCTGTTCTAAGACACAATAAACGCAAATGGAACCTTTAAATTTCTGCATATTGCAGCGCAATGGCTAATTATTTTTCATCATTAATCGATTTTTAAGCGAATCAAGTGAAAGCGCAAGTTTGCCAAGCTCATTTCATCAAAACTTTTAACTCAATTTAAATTGTTAATTAAGCTACAAAAAATTCATGCAGTACGAAGCGCAAGTTCTTCTAACTGTATAACGAAGCCAAATTGTAAAAGGATTAGTTTGGGTCACGATCGGGACATACCGTCATTGTTAAACTTGGTCGTCTCCGTGCCTCAACGCAATCTCTCGACATCGCAACTAATTGACCCAAGGAGAACGAAAAAAAAGAGCCAGAGCATCGATAGGACAGCCAAAGCGCGATTCACTCCTCGCGCGGTATAAATAACCGGCGAATCATTCATAAAGCGCAGCCGAGTGGACGTTCGCACGACATTCATCCCCCATCGGCTTAATTTAGCGTCCAAGTTCACACTCCCCGAGCTTATAAACAATATCGCGTAATGGGGCCGCGCACGAAAAACACGACCGTGACTCGCGCGTCGGCATCGTCATCCTTGTCGGACGTCGCTCGGCATTTCGTCGGACGCAGATTGCGGTGGACGCGGCCCCGAGGACGAAGGGCCGCGTCAACTGGGCCAAAGAGGCCAGGATCGAAGCGCCTATGCCAAACGCGAAATGTCGTGGCGCATCAAAACCGAATTTACAACGGGAACCTTTATTATTTACGGCTCCCGGGTGTCGACGTTTGCGCAAATTCTCGCCGCGGTAATAAACGTCTCGACAGTTTGGAGATTAAATTTTATGTCCGCGAGGAGATGAATTTTAAAAGTCACCGCGTTGCAGTCTGATAAGTTATTGCTCTGTTTGTTATTCCCCGCAATTCTTAACTCGGCGAAGTGGAAAAAAGAGTTTGTCCGCTAAACTCGCGCTAATATTGAGAAGAGACCTTCGACACTTTTACCGAGCGAAATATTAATAGAGAATATATATTAAACGGTTATAAATCGCCTTCAAAAGTCTGTCCAATTTCAGTAATCGAACGCGACGTCCGGTCCCATATTTACCAGGCAATATGGACTCGCTTAATCGGAAAGGAAATTTGAAGAATAACATCAATTTGTATTTTCAGCTTCTTGGCATTGGATGAAAAACAAAGCGCCATCCATACACTTGGCGTGAAAATAGCGGAGAGGTGAAAAGTGTCGGCGCGACAGTGATAACGATTTGAAAGAAGCGGGTATAAAGTTACGCTGGTATCGGGCGTGAATTTTATCGGTGAATGATCGGCGCCGAGCGCGGAAATTCGTCTGGGCGGCGGAGAGCTCAGCATCAGATTCTGGGTTAGCTATTTATGTTGCTACCGCGACGCGCGACATTGCTACACGTTGCCGCGCTCGGAGGAGGGTTGCATTCGTATATACTTATTCACCCAGGCCTCGGCTTTTTTGCCGCCTCGCGAAATTCGTGTTCATTGTAGGCGAGGAAGCCCAGCGGCGTGACTAATACGCGCCGAGTTGAATGGCTTGTTGGCCGCGCGAGCTCTCGCCTCGTGTTTACCCGAATTATTTGCGATTTTAATTGGAAAGTTCCCTCTGTTACTGAGCCCTGTTTACCGCTTTAGTTGCTCAATTTCTTTACAAAAATTTGCGATAAATTTTAATAACTAGTGCTATTATTCAGATTTTGTAGAAGTAGTAGAAGTAGAAGAGGAATTTTCACTAATTTAACTTAAGGAAGGCTTACACCTACAATTTGAGCATAATTATCGAAGTCTCCAAATGTAAAAATAATAAAAAGCTCAAAGTAGTTTTCGATCTACTCCAATTATAGGCATACGAAAATTAATTTTAGATGTAAACCTGTCTTAAGTGGGTAGACAATTCTATAGTTGCATTTGTAAAATTTATCTTCATCTTTCTTATACCTACTTCAGATTATTCAGGTGTGAGTGTACGAAAATAGCTTATTTTTTTATAAAATGAAGACTCAATCTTTCAAGTGTTCTAATTTTATCGAACGTTTGAATACGACGATCAGTTAGAACAAATTTATTCACGATAATTGAGTGCCCCTGACTCTTAAAATATAATGTGACGAATGAAAAATATGGTGGAAAGTTAAAAAGTCTTTGAATCGCCATCACGTGTTGTCGAAGAAAAATACGGACTAGAAAATAGGTAAATCAATTTCCTTTTGGCAAACGAATTGTCAACAGGTTGAAAAGTACGAGGAGGCAATTAAAATTCACTGAATTGTATTCATATTTTATGCAAAGTCGTTCTTTTCCTACCGCGATAAAAAAGTCTTGTAGAAATTACTTGTTGTAATAACATTTCAAATGTAATCAATTTTAATTATTTACGTTTATATAAATTTAATTATTTTTACAAAGAAAATAAATAAACTACGTATTGGCATAGTATATATAAATAAAGGTAATGGATTCTAAATGAATTTACATTCTTACCTTCGAACTCCTAAAACGAAGTTGTTCCCCGCGAGTACAAGCGACTCGTGGGCCTGGCCGTGCGTCAAGTCGCTTATCGGCTGATCGTTCAGTTTTACGACTACATCGCCAACTTTCAGGCCCATACATTCTCCAAGGCTTCCTTCGGTCACCTGAAAATTGTCCTTTTACCTGGCCGCACTTTTTTGCCCGACTAATATCTTCTCCCAGCTTTAAGTGAACGTTAGCCAATTGCTTCGATTAAAATTCATGTAATTTTTAGCTATTTGCATAAATTACTTTTTATCCATTGTTGTTTAATGATTGTAACATTTTTCATTTTTTTTTTGTGAACAGATTTAAATTAAATGGATAATGAAGTTTTAGATGTCAGCAGAATTTTTTGTACATCAAATCGATGAAATTGTAAATCGCGTGGAGCTAGATGAGTATTGGTGTATCGATATTTACCCTAATAACAGTAAGGGGTTCGGGGAAGTCACTTCCTCCCGCCAGACGAAAGCCCCATGGCCGGTTGTCGAATTTCGTAAACTTAACGTCTAGGGTTGCCATGGTGCTCTACATCTACAAAATTACACGATCCTTTTTTTTTCGCTTTTTCTCATTATTCCCACACTCGCGTTCATAATTACCGGCAGTAACATTTGCACTTCGTATTATTACAACTTTTTTGCGTTTTTTTAACGGACTACACACTTCGCTCATCGCTTATACAAAATTTCAGTACAGTATTATATACGTATGTAGAAAAGGTCTAATAGTGCTTATTTCGAGTTTATTCACATGAACATCTATAATTGATGAGGTTTTCTTTTAAAGAAAATCTCACGAGTAAGGCGGCTTTAGTGTCTAGAGATTTTTTCACGATTAACAATATAAGTATTTAATAAATTAAAATTTTTTAATAAAATTTAATCCTCGAGACAATCGACCCTTCAACATTTTCGCCTAAAATTACATTATTTTACTAAAGTATACGTCGCGTTATTCATATTGTATTGTCCCTTGAAAAATGATTGTATAGAATTTTAAAAAATTCTAATCTTTTTCCTAAACACCGGTACAATGGTAATTTTCTTAATGGTTTTCCCGACTAAAGGCGCGACAAGAAAAGTTGCAATTAGCGCTTCTAACCACTAGGTTTTATTTTTCTCGTAAATTTGCTGAATTGTTCCGAGCCACCTTAATAAGTTATCTAATATTTGGCCAGGGTGTGACACCGAGCGACCGCTGCAAAATCATTGCTTCCCCGACGGAAAAAGCATAGCTTATATAATCGCGGCGCGTTCGCATAAGGCAGCTGGCGAAGGAGGCGCGCTAAGAGGCGAGGGAATTAGAGGAGCGCCGCTCGGCAGCGAGATTTAGGGTGTCGGCGAATTTTCGGCGCATAATCCGCAATAACGCTATACAATGGCGGGCCGCGCCGGCCGGAATGCGTGCATTCGTGCCACGCGGAAGCGGGCGGCCGGCCGAGCGGAGCCGCAGGGTATTTTCATAGCTGGGTGCAATAGTTCGACGCGCCGACGATGAGGGATGCGAAACGCGAAAAAGGCCGGGCCCAGGCGGCTTTCGCCGGGGTACGGGGCAAAAAGAAACCGGAGCACTCGATATAATAATAGAAGAGGCGGCGCGCCCGCGCGCAACCTGACGACTGCCCTAGCGATCGGCTTCGCTTTTAGCCTGCGCCTTCTGCATTATCTTCCACCTTTCCTTTTTACCTTCTCGCGGATTTTTTTTTCACATGATTTTCACATCGAGTTACTGTTCAAGCGTGAGCTTAGACTCGAGGATAAAATATTAGTAACAATTTATTCGTGGTTTCAGTGAACCGATGCGAGCTCCTGTCGAGCGGAAATTAACGTGCGAAAGAAATTGTATAAGATGAGTTTGATCAAGATACTTAATAGTGATAAGGCAGGTTGTAGCTGACAAATCTTCGACGATAAATCTTCGTTTTTAAACAGCACATAACACGATGAAACACACAATCGAAGCATTTCTCTTTTCTCAAAGCTTGCTCGTAGAGCGTCACAAAGCGGGGGTGAGCCAAAGTATGCGTGTGTGAGGCGCAGCAACGGTACTTCGCAATCAACATTCAAATCGATAAGGAGAGAAAAAAAGAAAAAAAAGACGGATCAAGCAGTGCGATAGCTAGTGCAAATGAGCGAAGGTGAAGCGTGCAATGTTTGTTCAACATTTATGCATGTGACAAAGCAGAAGGCTCGAAGAGTGAGATACAAATGCTTTATAATCGAAGCTTAAGCGGCGGCGGTGGAGCGGCGCCTGGAGTCGCGAGATAAAAAAAACGAGATAGAATCTTTCCAAGCGCGCCGCCGTCACCGCCTCAAAGTGCAAAAGTACAAGCCGCGCCGGCCGAAGAAAATGAAAAAAAAGGCTGCGCGTGTAAGATCGATGCTCACTGCAGCAGTACTCCGGGACGATACGTCGATGCGTACGTGTGTAACGGCAGGCTGAGCCGCGCGCGAATTATCACTTTTCGGCAGCGCCGAGAGCGCAGTACTGACTGTTAGCGGGCGCTCCGGCGCCGGGGATGCGCCAAAGGGAAAATGTGTGTCACGATAAGCCCTGCCAAGTGCGAGGCGGCGCAGGGAGGGAGCGAGCCGGCGCGCTCTCGCGTCGTCCTGAGGCTACAAATATAATCCACGCGCCGGCCGTGTGCGTGCCCGCGGGGTAGAGAGAGACGGAGGCCCGAGGCCCGCAACCTCGCGCATAGGCTCCGATCTATTTAACGATCGATTCTATTTGGATCGCAATGGCGAGGCGTCGCGCGGCGGACCACTATGCGCCCCGACTTGGTCCTTTGGGGGTGGCTTCACCCTCGCGGTGCTCGCGTAGGCGGATCCTCTCGCCAATCAAGCAGATTCGCGCGAATGTTACGTAAAGCAAACTGCCGACTGTTCTCTCACAGAATCTAAGCGCTTCCGTTGCGGAGCTAAGGCCAACATTGAGCGAACTTTGTATTCTGAGTTTTTGCTGTATATCAACTTCAGAAAATCAATTAAGCACAATTAGTTGATTTTTCGTACGGTTTAAAATATTACTTTAACAGACACTTTAACAGACTGAATTAATAGCGATATTTATTATCTAAATTTATGAATTAATTTGCACTGTTATATTGATGCTACAATTTTATATGAGATTATGTATATTATAAAACTCTTTTATGTACCCTACAAGTTACTACAAATATACAACTTATCAATAAATTTTGAATTTTAAACATTCTATTAATTAAAATACATTTTACAATATCCATTTTATTATAGTTGACGATGAATAATATAAGATACGATTCAGCAAAATACAGTTTGCGTAATTTCAACGGAAATTCATTTAGTTTGAGTGGTGGAATACTATTAACTACAAACGTATACCTATTAATAGAGCAAGTATTAATAATAGTTTTCATAATTAGACACTCTGAATGGAAAGTGAAGCAGATCTAAGCTGACTTATATTCACATATATGCATTAATTGGCAAAAACAAGTCAAAACGTCAAAGGAAACGCACGATTGTCGTTATAGTTACTAATTAAAAGTAGTACCAGATAAGACGCATTTCTAAAATCATGCGCAATGTAGGTAGCAGATGTAAACAAAATTTTAATTTAAGAATCAAAATTTCAATTTAGCCAAGCAAAATTGTTTGTACATTTCGCACGGTGAAATGCAGTAAAATGTATTTACAACTACCCGATCGTGTACGTCTACAAGCGGCAAACCAAACTCGCAATTCGCACATTTTTCCATTGCATTATCTTTGCTCCTTTAAATTTCAAGTATAACATTCCATTAAATTAAGCATAACAATTGTCTTTAAATGAAGATAAAAATAAGAGATAGATATAAACTTTATTTATTAACACCCATGTTTTTTTAAAGTACAATTTAAATGTTTAACCATTTTCAAAGATAAATCTTTCTTATACAATTGATTAAAAGTAAATTTTTTCATAAAAAATGCAGTATTGGCTTTAAATGAATTACTTAGCGGATCTCCTTAGCCAAATATTCTTTTCGCTTCTTCAATTAATTCACGTATTAGATTGTTTACTTTTTTCTCATAATCCGAATCGACCGACATGTTGGAACGAATAACGTCTATTCTGTTATGGAAAAACCAATTTTCCAGATCTTTTGGATTATTCATCAATTTCTCAAACTCTTCCGATTTTAAATAAATACCAGGTAAGTATGTACAAGCGTAAATCATTCCAGACAATCTGCAATCTCGGTAATTATTCATCAAATCTTCGTATGCCGGAATTTTTACTGTTCTATTATTTTGTTCAATCGCCTTTCGTAATTCACAATAATAATGCTTGAATAACTTAAACTCAATATTTTTCCTTTCTTCTGGTGTTGTTTGCAAGTATATCATCATGGTCACATCGATACACGGTGAAGCGTACCTCAATAGCTGAAAATCAACCAGAAGACATTTTGGTGGATTGCTGTCGTCAAACATAAGGTTATTTTTCCAAAGATCGCTGTGACATAAAACATTGAATTCGCCTACTTTTGCTTTTACTAAATTGCACACTCGATCGTAAATCTTTGGTACCAAACTGAAATCTAGATGCAGCTGCTCTGCTAATGTTTTTATTGTATTGTAAGTGACCATCATGGATTTTCCAAATTTTTTTTGCTCGTTATACATCTTTTCTTGTAATGCATTAGGATAGGCTTCATTCAACGTCTTTTTTATACCATGCTCAAATAGAACAGAAGCAGCGTGGAATCGCGCTAATGTAGTCAAAGCAGATTTCAACATATTTTCTTCTAAAAGAATGTTTGAACGTACGCCGTACCCCTGTACACGGAGATCTTCGAAGACGAGGACAGTATCTTTGCCTAAGTAGCATCGTGCTAACCACCTTTCGCTCTTGTAGTATTCAAGAAAACGCGGTACCAACTCTGTATAAAAGCGTACCTCTTCTAAAAACGTGGATGCGTCCGATAATAAATCTTGAATAACAGGGGATTCAGGAAGAGTTTTCACAAAGAAATGGTAAGATGCCACATCGTTATTTTCAGTTTTGCAATCCACACTCAATGAGAAATGACTACCCAAAACGCCGTATTTTTGATCCACTGCTTTCACAAAATGACTGATAATTTTAATATCGGAACCAAGAGCTTGAGAAACTATCGTTTTTATATCCTCATCCTTCAGCAACGTCATGGTTGCAAAGCTAAGCCACGAAAACTGAAAGATGTTTACTGTTAGTGCACAATGAGCGACCTTATTATGACGCCCCACTATAATCCTTATCACAGACGGCTAATCTATTTTTATGAATCTGATTTTGCTATCAATCATGAGCTTATTTCACAGACGATAGAACCTAATTATGTAATTTATTTTCTCATATTTTTTATAAATGTTGCAATTTTAAGTGTGACCGTTCTGATTCAAAGCCTTTTAAAGACATTTCAGTAATTTATAAAGTTTAAAATATTTCAGCTCAGATCTCGTCGGAATAATTTTTTAAAAAATTACTATTAATTAGTTAAATTTACGGAACTGAACAAATTTAAATAAAATGCAAGCTCATATAATAATACCGTGAAAATATTTATAATTTATAAGGAAAATAATGTTGAATGTGAAATAAAGTTTAAAAAATCTTTATTTTCGTTCACAATAGTGGTAAGCATAGAATTAGAAGTATACCGATAGTGGTATAACATTTACATTAATAAAATATATTTCTACCTCGAGCCAAGTAAATGCTCTGATTTTTCATCCATTTCTGTTATAATTTCAATTATTAAATCACTGTAAAAAGAATCCATTTTCATAGCGTTTAATATTAGATCTACACGATCTCCAAATAAGAACACGGTGAAGCCTTCAGAATCCTTTGTAATATCAGCACAAAGGGTTCCATCCATGAATATTTGCGGAGCATACAAAGCAGCTGTTACTAGTCCAATAAACCTTAATTCTTCGTATTCTTGATGAATTTCAGTGAAACTCGGAAGCGCAATTTCCACTTCATTGTCACGTAGAGTTCGGCATAAAACTTTGTAATAGTATTGCAACAAATCGACCTCTAATCTATTTCTATATTCTCTTCTAGTCGACAAATATAGAAATTGTAGCACATCCATCATTGGAGGTACATAACGTATTAACTGAAAACCTACAAGGACGCACTTTGGTATTGGTTTTGAATCATCGAACATGAAATTGTAAGATTTTGCATCACCGTGGCATACAACTCTTCTTCTTCTTGGTGCATTGTTAGCAGGTAATGTTATTTCAAACATTCGATCAAAAATTTTCGAAAAGCTACTGCAGTCCAAGTGGAGCTGTTTAGCTACTGCTAAAGCAGCATCCAAGCCAGTACGGATATAATCGTTGAATCTGCCTTTGCGCACAAACAAGACCTCTGACAAAATTTGAGGAAACACTTTGTCTAATGTCTGACCAAGCCTTTTCTCTGCTAGCATTGAAGAAGCGTGTAATTTGGCTAATGCACCCAATGCTGATCGCACGCATGCATCATCTAAAATTTTATCTCTCATGGAAAAGTTTCGTGACTTAAGATCTTCAAATACCATAAGACCCGCTTTAATAAGGTAACACTGTGCCATCCAAGATTTATCCTTTGTATTCTGCATAAATTCTGGTACAATCAGTTTGTAGAAGTTCTCCTCCTTGTAAAATGCTTTACCTTAGTTAATGACCAATACTTGATCTTCGATGTCGTAAGGAATAGATTTTAAGAAAAAGGTGTATATCTCCTTCTGAGAATTATTTTTTCTTCGAATAGTAATAACAAGATGTAGATGAGCACCCATGAAACCAATTTTTTCCTTTGAAAAGCTTTTAACTTGATAATTTATTATTTCCATGCCTGGTTCGAAAACTCTTTTAGCAACATTTTCCATATCTTGTTTTGAAATATAATTTTCAAAAAGTAATGACTTTTTAGATGAATCAATGTTCTTAGAAGAGTCCATCTCGTTAACTTTCATATACTAACCAGTTTCGATTTTCTCGACTCGTACTTATGGCTTACTTTCTAGATTTGATAAAATATTCAGATCATAAATTCAAATTAATGCAACTTCTGGTTCTGATAACAAATATTCACAGAAAAAAGGGTTGGACTTACTTTTAACTTATGTAAAAAAACGTAAGTTACAATTCATTTATTGTTTGACAAAAAAATCACTGCTTGACGAACTCTCTCACCAACCTTACCAGTATACAAAACAAAAACAAATTAGTATCTATTTCATATAACTGTACTTTTGCATTCATATTTTCTACCAATTGGCAGTTTTAAACTTAAATAAAAAAAAAAAACAATTTTTTTTTTAATTTTTCTACAAAGAAAATCAATACCCGAGTAATTGCTTTGATTTTTCTATCATCTCAGTTACGACGTCAGATATTAATTTATTGTACAAAGGGTCTTTTTTCATCAATGTAAAAACTAATTTAATACGATCTTCAAAAAAGATTTTAGTGAACCCTTCCGAGTCCTTGGTCAATTCTGCACACAATTTCCCTTCAATAAAGTTTATGGGATGGTACAAGGCTGCTGTTACCATCCCCATTACTCTTACATCTTGATATTCTTGAAAAATTTCCGAAAATGATGGCACTTCAAAATCCTTGTCATTTTTTAATAATATTTCTTTTAAAGCATTGTAATAATATTTGAGAAATTCCTCTTCATATTTTTCACGAAATTCTCTTTTAGTATTTAAGTAAAGGAATTGTGAGACATCAGACGTTGAAGGAGCATAACGCACAAGTTGAAAGTCTAATAAAATGCACTTTGGTATTGGAGAGGAATCGTCGATCATAATGTTATATGATTTGGCATCTCCGTGACAAATAACATTTCTTCTTTTACTTACTTCGTTTTCTGACGATGATAATATTTCAAAAATTCGGTTACAAATTTTTCGCACAGGCGTGTGATCCAAGCCAAGATGTTTAGCTACGGCGATCACTACATCCACGCCTGTATGAAACCATCCCTTAAATCTACCATCAGGGGTAAATAAACACTCTTTCAGCAAATCTGGATAAAGTCTATAAAAAGATGTCTCTAATCTCTTTTCAGCCAACATCGAAGATCCGTGTAACTTTGCTAGAACCGTTAAAGCTGATTTAACGTGGGATACATTACTTAAAAGTTTATCGGGCAGTGCAAAATTCCTGGAATTCAAATTCTCGAACACTATGACGTCGTCTTTAATAAAATAACACTGAGCAACCCAGGACTTATCCTTAATAGCTTCTAATAGTTCAGGTAAAATTAGCCGATAAAAGTTGGTCTCCCTGTAGAAGGCTCCAGTATTTTCGACGATAGACGCTTGATCAGGATTATTATATGGGATGGATTTTAAAAAAAAAGTCTGGATCTGTTTTTCCGCCTGCTCCTTTTTTTGCACCGTTACGACGAGGTGTCTATGAGCTCCCAGAAAACCAAGTTTTTCTTCAGAAAATATTTTCACATCGTAGCTGATAATTTGAAACTCTGATCCTAATGCATTTTTTATTACACTTTCAACTTCTTGCCTAGTAATTGGATTTTCAAAAGAAACCATACTCTTATTTTTACTATTATCAATAGTATCACTTTTGTAAGTCGCGGTCATGGTTATATCCGTAAAAGCATCTTCACGTATGATTAACTCTGACAATTACGAGTAATTCAATTCTCTTGTATTTATAGAAAATCGTTCTTTGCATCAATTACGATTGCTCGTTAATAAAAAGTAAACTCATAAATCTATAGATTACCATCCATAAAAACTTTTTTGATAAGCTTATGTAAAATGAAACGGAAAATATGGAGGCAAATAGCTGCATTTACAGTGATTAATAAATCAATTTATAACATTAAGTTAATTAAATATCAAAACTTGATAAATCTGTTGGAATGTCAAGTCCAAAATTCTTAGTAAACATTTTAATGAAATAAAAAAACAATTTTTTTTGTCTAATTGTAGATAAAAGATCTTTTTCGTTTTGGTATTTTGTCATAAGCGCTTGATTAATAAAAATGTACTCTTTTATGCTGATAAATGTTGAGATAAGAAAAATTCATTATATTGCATACTTCAAAATTTCCGCCAGGGTTGTACGCAATTGACAGCACCTGGAACTAACGTAGAAACACTTGTACTCACCTTTATACCTTTTTATACAGTTTTCAACAATACGAAGAGATAAACGTTACAATTTCCGCTAGGGAAATACTCGCCCATCAGATATACAGCTGTGAAAACTGTATGTAAGAATTTATAAGTGTTCGTATAAGTTTCTATTTTTTTCTTTTATATATAGAAGTGCACAACATCGCGTATAATTGTCTGAATTAGACATTAATATGTGCTCAAATGGAGACGCTTATAGCAAATTTTATATTAAGAGCATTCAGGGCACTAATCAGTGGAATAGAATATTTAAAAAAGATGAAAAAATTTCACACTTATGGTCAATAACATTTAAATATTACATTTTCACCGATAGAATATTAGTAGGGTTCTAAGTCTAAGTGGGTTTTTTTATTGCTTTCACAGTACATGTATATCGCCACAACGCTTACATCAAAGTTTTTCGCATACAGATTTGCGTCGCTATCGTTATCGCTAATAATAGTCGCTTCGCATTTTTCAATCACATATATTCATACACTTATAACAACGGGTAGGTATTTTCACATCATCATCACAATTTTTTTTATTCTACACAATAACACAATTTTAGTTCAACATTCAACGCAGATTTCAGATAAGAAAGACAACCGTATACAGCTTTCACATTTCTGCGAAAAAACCGCATCAGCCGGGAATCGAACCTTCTTCTTCTTCTTCTTTCTCTTTCTTGACTGGCACCGCAGCGCGTACGGCCATCAACGGTGGAATGAGGTATTACTGGTAGGCGGGGAATTCAAATTCAGTTTGGGTTGTCCGGTATGCCTGTAATCATAAAGAGAAGGAAAAGGGGAGCAGACTAATCAAGATTTAGATTAAGATTTAGTAACGAGAAAGGGGTTGTATGGGAAAATGGGTTGGTAAACATAGAGGAAGAGATGAGTTAGATATCGAGATTACAATCAGATAAGAATTCTAATAAGATGGCGATGATATTAGGAGAAGGGTTGTAAATGAAAGGAATAATTGAAAGGGGGGGGGAAGTGTTTAAGGGATGCGAGTTTTGATAGGAGGGAGGCGCGTTGAGTATCGAATCGGGGGCAGGACCAGAAAATGTGATTTAGGTCTTCTTCTTCTACTAGGCAGGAGGGGCAAAAGGGGGAGTCCACGAGGTTTTTCCTAAAGAGGCTAGAGGCGAGGTTGTAATGGTTGCTCCTCATGCGGGAGATGGTGGTGATAGCTTTACGTTCCAGGCACAGTTTGTGGAACCATGGACGGAGAGAGGGGGAGAAGCAAAAGGAGAAATATGAGATGCCTGTGGAGACTTTGTGGTGAAGTAGAAACTGTTTGAAATCTGTAAGAGCAATATTGTTAATGAGAGGGTGAAAATCTGAGTAGGGGAGTGGGAGGTTGATTAGGAGGCCGATTTTAGGGGCCTCTCTGGCAAGGGCATCTGCTGCTTCATTGCCAGGGATGCCTCTGTGGCTAGGGATCCATGCAAGGGTGATTTTGGAGCCAGATGAGTGGAGTTCAAATAGAAGTTTTTTAATTTTAAAGATGGAAGTTACAGGGGAGGTGATGAGGTCACAGGGGTTGCTGATGGATTGGAGGACGCTTAGGGAGTCTGTGAATATAGAGGCTTCAGGAAGACGGAGCTCTGCAATTTGCTCAAGGGTGATTTGAATTGCCAGAGCTTCGGCTTGGAAAATGGAAGCACGTGAGGGGATGCGGAATTGGAGTTTGATGTTAAGTTTGGGACAGAAGACGGCCAAACCAACGTATGTGCCGTCTGGGCCCTTAGAGCCGTCTGTAAAAAAGGAATTGGAAGAGGAGAGGAGGTGGTCGAAGAGGTCAGTGAAAGATGAGGATGGGGAGTTGCTGGCTTGGACTTTGCGGCCTAGGTTAAGTTCGATATTAGGGATAAATTCTTGAGATTCTAGGGAATAGGTGTAACATTGGAGGACAGGTGATGAGAAGAGGGAGGACTTATGTCTTTTGAGTAGAGCATAGGCCCTGAGGATAGGGAGGTTGAAAAGGTTGAGACGGTCTTTGCCGTTAAGGGTGTCGAGGAGGGAGTCTAAGTATATCAACGTGGGGTTTTGAGCGATGGTGAGGGATTTGATAATGAATTTGGAGGCTAGTTTTTTCTGGCGAAGGGGGAACGGGAGTTCGCCGGACTCAGCGTAAACTACCCTGTTGGGGGTAGAAAGGCGGAGGCTGCTCTGATGGCGCGACGTTGGGAGACTTCGAGGCGTTGAAGAGAGGAGCGATCTTTGGGGAGGATGCAAATGGAACCGTAATCAACGGTGCCAAGTACGAAGGCTTTATAGATATTAAGTAAGGATGAGGGATGAGCGCCCCACCAGGTGGTTGAAAGTGATTTAATTAGATTGACGTGGGGGATAGATCGAAGGGAGAGAGAACGAAGTTGGGGAGACCAGGTTAGTTTGGAATCGAATATGACACCGAGGAATTTAGCTGAGGGGGATGAGGGGATAATAGTGCCGTTGAGAGAGATGGATAGATCAGTGGTATCTACGTGTTTGTTAGTAAAGATGACTAATTTGGTTTTTTCAGGAGCAACGGAGAGACCTAGGGAGAGGAGGTATGTTGAAAGAGAGAGAAGGTTATCTTCAAGGGTGCGAAGGCACTCTGAGATTGAAGGGTGGGAACAAAAGAGAGCAATATCGTCGGCGAAGCTTAAGTAGTTGCAAGGGGGATTGATGTGGTTTTGGATGAGGAGGGTATATATGATGTAAAGGATGGGGCTGAGGATAGTGCCTTGGGGAAGTCCTAGGAGGGAGTTGAAAGGACCAAGGGTTTCACCGAAGATTTTAAAGAAGAGGGTGCGGTTAGAAGTGAGGAAATATATAAATCGAACAAGGTTAATGGGAAGGCCCAGATTTTTGAGGATGTGGGAGAGGATACCCGGGTTGACATTGTCAAAAGCGCCCTTGATATCTAGAAAGAGTGTTGCTGTGTAATTGCTTTTAAGGAGATTTGTATAGATAGAGGAGGAGAGGATGGAAAGATTGTCGAGACAAGATCTGCCCTTTCTGAAGCCAAATTGAAAGGTAGGGAGGATTTGGTAGCGCTCGAGCCACCATGTGAGGCGACGGTGGAGTAATCTCTCAAAGATTTTGAGAAGTGATTGGACGAGGGTGATAGGTCGATATTTACCTGAATTGTTTTTGGGGATAAAAAAGACAAGTGATTCTTTCCAGGAGTTGGGGAAGTCTCCAGAGGAGTAGATGTTGTTGAAAACTTCTAGTAAGTCGGATTGGATGTTGGGGGGGAAGTGGGAGATAAGGAAGTTATCAATCATGTCAGAGCCGGGGGCTGAACGAGGTTTAGCCCGGGCTTTGTTGATTGAAATGGTGAGTTCAGATAAGGAGAAAGGTCTTTTGAAAATTTCGTCTACTAGGGGGTCTGGGTTAAAGTTATTTGGAAAATTGGGAAATAGACATGAGGGAGGGCAAATGGTGGGGATCAGGTCTCACTGTTTGTTAATATTAGCAATATTAGCGGGGGAGTTGAGGGGATCAAGATTTCTATGGCGAAAACGCTTAACTGTATTCCAGAAAGTGGAGGGGTTGGAAAAAGGTGTAAGAGAGGAACAGAAATCCTTGAAGGAATCTTTTTTGACCCTAGAGAAGATTTCTTTGGCAGCCCGCTCAGCCTCGAGCATATCCCCGAAGGCGTTAGGATTTCGCCTAAACGCCCGCCTGGCCTCTCTCCGCCTATCCTCGGCCTCAGCACACTCGCCGTTCCACCAAGGAGGCTCAGATGGTTTGAGCCTGCGGGTCGAGGACGGGCGAGGCACCGAGGGGGAGGGGCGGGCGGCTTGAACGGCGTCAAGAATAGCTGAGGTAAGCGAGTCGTATTGGAAGCTTGCTGGAGCGGGGGAGCCGTCGGGAGTGAATTTGGGAAGAGAAAAGGAGTTTAAGGATGAGGAGAATTTAAGCCAGGAGTCTTGTGGAAGTTTCTTGTAATTGGGTCTGTGTGAGGAGGGGGGGGGGAGGTGATAATGGATAGCCGATTTCGATGAGGATGGGGAAGTGGTCAGAAAGGAAGTTATCTTTATTGACTGACCATGAGGAGATAGGATAGAGATTTGTGGAAACAAAGGAAAGATCTAGGCAGGAGGAATTATCTGGATTGTTAGAGTTGAAAAAGGTTGGGGTGCCTGAGTTTAGAACAAGGAAGTCGTTATCGAGAAAGGAATTAAATAGAGAATGGCCCACGGGGCATACGTGATTACTACCCCAAGAGTGGTGGTGACAATTGAAGTCACCCCCTATGAAGATGGCATTATGAGGGGGGATGGAGTGGAGGAGGTTACCAAGATGAAGTTGGGGGTTTTGTCCAGAAGGGGGGCGATAGGCTGAGATGAGGAGTAGATCACCTTGAAGGGTGTTAATGGAGGCAGCAATACATTCAAGGTTATGAGGGGAAGAATAGATGTTGGTTAGTGAGAAAGGGATGGAGGTTCGAAGGCAGATGGCAACGCCACCGCCTCTGTCGCCATCAGGTCTGTCGAATCTAATAATAGTGAAACCCTTGAGGGAGGCATTGTCTCTGGGGGTGAGCCAGGTTTCAGAGAGGAGGATAATGTCGTAATTATGGGAGATGAGTTGGAGGTGCGGTCTGCGTTGTTTAAAGGAGCGACAATTCCATTGGAGGATGCGGAGGAGCTTGTGGTTAGAGACAGGTGCTTGGTTATGGTGTAGGTTCTGATTAGGGTTAGGATTTCTATGGGAAAGATTAGCCATAGAAGGAAGAGAGGGGAGGCAACGAGTCTACA
This sequence comes from Sycophila sp. Sp_5, assembly GCA_018906775.1. NCBI lineage: Eukaryota > Metazoa > Arthropoda > Insecta > Hymenoptera > Eurytomidae > Sycophila > Sycophila sp. Sp_5. The sequence continues at coordinate 739,158 of JACCID010000076.1, forward strand.
GCGAGTTTCAGTGCTCTTGCTTCTTCCGACTTGCCTAGGGAGGTTAGTAGGGGGACAATAGAGATGGCAATTTGTGAGATAAGGGTTTGTAGGGAGGCTAAGGGATTGACAGGGGGAGGAATTTCTGGGGGAGAAAGGGAAAAGTGTCTTTGAGATTGGTGGGAGGGAGGTGCATTAAGTGTGTTGGAGGGCATATTTTTAGATTGAGGTTGAGAAGAAGGGGGTAGAACCAGAGAAAATTGATAAGAGAATGAGGGTTGTGATTTGAGAGTGGGAGCTAAAGTGGGAAGAGAGGCATTTTTTTTTATAGAGGGAGTTGAGTGCCCTGTTGGGGGGATCCTGAGAGGGGGGGGGGAGACAGGGGGTAGAGGACAAGAGGGGGGGAGAGATGTGAGGGGGGGTAGGCTGAGGATGTTGGTTGGGGGTGAGTTAGGGTTTGGGTTTGGATGATGTTAGGTGAAGAAGAAGGGAGGTTGTCCCTGGCTACGCGAGCGAAAGATAAAGCAGGGGTAGGGAGGGGGAGAAAAGAGGAGGCAGGAGGACCTAGAGGAGTAGATGAGGTCATGATACCAGGGGATGCGCGTTTTTTATATGTGGCATACGACCTTGAATAGTGTGAAAGAGGGTTGGCAATGACGTAGTAGTTGAAGGCTGCGTCCAGAGAGAGGTTGTGGGTTGATGCGAGGGCCTTGACCTTTTCCTGCAGTTGCCACTCCGGGCAGGACCTGTCCTTAGGCAGGTGGTGTTGCTTGCAGTTGATGCAGGTTGGTTGGGTGTCAGCGCAGGGGCATGGATCCTCGGGGGAGGTGTGGGCTGCTTTGCCACAGCGTTGGCACAGTTCCCTGCCTTTACACTGGTTTTGGATGTGGCCAAATCTAAAACATTTAAAACACATTTTAGGGGGGGGGGCACAAATAGGTTAACCTTATACTTTACGTAGAATAGTGAAACATAGGAGGGGAGGCTTTGTCCGCTGAATGTTAGGAGGATAGAGTTAGTAGGAATGAGGTTTGATACTCCTTCTTCGGAGAGGGCTCTTCTGGTGAGACGTTCAGCTTTGACTAGGCGGAAGGGGCCACAGCTAATGTTGGTCTTAATTTCCTCGATGGAGAGGTCCGCTGGTACATCCCTGATGATGCCTTGCTTATTGAGACGGTGAAAGGGTATAGAGGCTCTGAGGTTGTGGTCGGCGAGGATGGGGCTCTGTAGAATCTTGTTGGCAGTGGTCTTGTCACTGGTGACCACTGTGACTTTGTTGAGACCTGAAGAAGAAATAGATGTGATTTTACCTGGGTAGTGAGTGGAGATGACTCTGCCCACTGTGGTAGGGTGGAGTCGAGAGGTAGTTGGAGGCTTTGAGGCCTCTGAAGATAGTGGCTCAATGAAAAGAGCAAATGGTCCTTCGTTGGACCAGTCGTAGGTTGGGGCTTCTGCCTGGGCAGCTGACACTTGCTGCGAGGTGGGAGGAGGCTGTGTAGCTGAGTGCAGGTGCTTCGCTGTGTTCGCTGACTTGATTGAGGTGTCAGTGCTGAGAGGGAGTGATGTTCTTTCGCCCTCTAGCACAGCAGCATCAGCCTCAGTAGTCTCCGTTGACCTCGAAGCTTTTGATGGTTTTGGTGAGTTTGTGGATTTATCTCTTCCCACAGGCCTCGATGAGAGCAAGGGGTCGCGAAGGAGCTTCCTGGTGGCTCCAGTTGAGGGGTTTGGACCTTGGGTGGGAGCTGAAGTAGTTGAAGCTGATAAGGGGGCCTGGATGTCCTTGGCGTTGCTGATTATTTTTTTGTTGTGGTTAATGGGGGTGAGAATGCCCTCTTGTATTCCTTCCATGGGCTGAGGGCTGGGTCTGCGAGAAGAAGAAGAAGAAGAATGAGAGTTAGGATTTGTGATAGTGTTTTTAAGAACTGTGGGATTTTGGATGATGGAAGGAAAATCAAGTGGAGATATGTTGGGATAGGCTTCTTCAAACAATGAAGCTAGGGAGGATTGGGGGGGGAAGAGAATTTAAGGGTGGTGTAGGAGAAGAGGATCTGGAAGAAGTGGGGGAGAGAAGAGGGCTGCTGTAGAAGCTGTCATCGGTGACAGCATCTGCAGTGGTGTTGGGGTCACGTGGGTTGACATGCTGTTTGGATATTTTTTTTGATGATTTATTCGACTTATCTCGATCCTCCGCCTTTGCCTTCTCTTTTTTGCCCTTTGTGCCCTTCATAGCTGATATGAAGGACCTCGAAAGGGGTACGCCGCGGGTGTGGTGTTTAATAAGGCAAGGCTTAACGTGGAGGCCCACGTGGGCCTCCCGTTGGAGGTTAGGGCGGAAGGCCAAGTCGCGGGACAACGCGAAAAATCGCGAAAGAGAGGACGGTTTAGGAGGCAGAAGGGAAGAGGGAGGATTATGGACACTGCGAAAACTCGCGCACAACACAAAACTATTTATAACTCGATACAAATACTGTATTCGATGATTTTTGGTGGAGCTGGTAACGAGGTCGTCTACTCGAGGCGGCCATTCGACCGGAAGTCGGAATCGAACCTGGATCCACTTGGGCAGCGCTTTAATAGCCTAAACACTTAGACCATTAGTTTATTAGTAGGGTTAGATAGATAAATGAATTTTTATTGGCTTCATGTTGTGATACAGCCATAATACAGAGTTTTATACAAACTTACAGTATCTTACATAAGTTAATTACATCGAGATAAAGACGCTATCTTAATTGATTAAACATAGTAAAAAAAAATAAATAAAAATTTTAAAATTAAAAATACATATAAAACTAATTTCTTAAGTATTATAAAAAAGCTACAAACACTAAATTTGGGAGCTTACTTTCATTGGCAATTACAACATATTAAACTAGTGAAAATATTGAAATCAATCGACAATATAGAGTCAAGTCCAATACCTATCAAGCTCTTATTACTAAACCTACAAACCCTAAATTTGGGAGCTTACTTGTATTGGGAATAAAAAAAATCACAGCTTTCATTCACTTAATATTATATCAAAGAATACAGGGTGTCCAAAATGTCTGGAAACACCCAAATAACTTTTCAGGTGATTTATTTGTAAAAAATGTCAAGGTTATATTCGATGTAATTTTCGACAAGGAATTCAACGGCAACCTTAGATTTGACCTTGAAGATGACCTTGACGGTTTTTTTAAGGTCAGGTCAATTTTTTTTAATGGGAAACACCATTTTTGACATCAGCAATGGAAAGAGCGGGAAATTTTGCATTCAAAACCATTGAGGTCAATAATTTTCCATTCATCTTAAAGGTCATTTGGAGGTTATTTAATTTTGAGGTCTCGCAGAAAAAATCGATTGAAGGTAATAGATCAAAGCTTACTTCAGCTGTTTTCTTCAATCACAAGTAGCGCTGACGTCAAACCTAACCTTGTTTGTATCCTTTAACGTCAATCCAAGATCAAAATTTGTTTCTTAAGTCCCCCTCATCTGATATCGGCAATTGAAAAAGGAGAAGTTTCCATAGCGTTACCCAGAAACAATTATTGATTATTACCATTTCAAGCTCTTCTATTGAATTCGTTCAAATAATTTTCCGCAGCAGTAGTGTAATAGTTCCTGCAATAATGGAAATAACCGGAGAAAAATTCAATGACACATGGTATCAACAAGATAGCGCAGCAGCTCATTATGCACGAACTGTTTGCGCTTACTTAGATGCGGTATTTGTTAATCGATGGATAGGACGAACAGGCATTATTGAATGGCCAGCTAGATCACCCGATTTGACGCCTCTTGATTACTTCTATTGGGGGTATTTGAAAGATCGAGTGTACAAAACAAAACCCCAAAATTTGGATGAATTACGGCAAAGGATCATTGATGAATCAGCTCTCATCCCCGCTGAAATCATCAGAAATGCTGTTGGTGCTTTTTACCATCGATTAGGACAGTGTCAAGAAGTAAATGGGGAGCAGTTCGAGCATCTACGATAATCATAGTTGGAAATATTTATCCAATCACGTGAGAGGCAAGGAGACTCACGATAATAAAGCACCCCAAAGGGAACAGAAATTACTACGTTCACGCCGTTGTTCCTGGGTAACGCTGAAAGTAAAATCAAATGACCTTTAAGATCAATGGAAAATTATTGATCTTAATGGATTGAAAATTATTGATCTCAATGGTTATGAATGTAAAATTTCCCGCTCTTTCCATTGCTGATGTCAAAAATGGTGCTTCCCATTAAAAAAAATTGACCCGACCTTAAAAAAACCATCAAGGTCATCTTCAAGGTCAAATCTAAGGTCGCCGTTGAATTCCTTATCGAAAATTACATCGAATATAATCTTCATATTTTTTACAAATAAATCACCTGAAAAGTTATTTGGGTGTTTCCAGACTTTTTGGGCACCCTGTATTATAAATGGATTCATAAATTATAAATAAATCGGAATGAGGAATGTCGATCTTTGTCTGGACACCTTGTATCGCGACCTATTTGGCTTTTTGATCAGCCATTTCGTTTCCTTGTATATTAATATGCGCAGGAATCCAATAGATTTCCACTGTGATGTTACCATTAACAACCTGTAGTAGAGAACTTCTAATTTTAACTACTAAGGGAGATTCATGTTCAAATCCTCCTGTATGACTTAATGTTTTAACTAGACTTTGCGAGTCAGAGAAAATTCTAAATTTTTGTGATTTATGATTTTTGCTATAATCCATAATCCTATCCAGGGCAAACAGAAGAGCAGAACACTCAGCCGAGAAAATTGAGGCTGCAGAAGGCAATTTAAAACTATTTCTAAAAAATTCTTTCTCTGACCAAAAAGCACATCCAACAAAAGATTCCTCATTCTTAACAATTTTTGATCCATCTGTAAAAATGTTAATCCACTCTGGGTTATTGAATTTAATTATAAAAGCATTGTTAGGATTTACTGACTTTTGATGTTATAACCTGTTGATAAAATAATGATTTATATGGACTAAGAAATTTGCAATATTTGTTAAATTTAAAAATTAATCCTTCTCTATACCAAGTGTCTTCATAACATCTGATTATTAATGATTTTGAATAGTTGTTTTCGTACAATGGATGGTTAGATAATTCATGAATTTTTTCTAGTTTATCAATAACTGCATTATGTTCAATTGCTAAATTCTTTAATATATATTTATATCCTAAATACACAAATCTATGTTTTAATAACTCTATTTTAGATTCTGCTGATAAAACTACTAAAGGAGTGGAATTTCTATAACCCAAAGAGATTCTAATAGCTGAATTTTCAATTTTTTGTAAAATTCTAAAATAACTATCCTGTTTTGGAGAATTAAGAAAACCCACCATACTCTATTCTTGACCTTATTAATGCTTTATATAGTGCGAGTAAGACATTGGGATCAGCTCCCCACCACGTACCACATAAACTTTTAATCATCATTAGAGGAAAAATACATCTTTGTTTTAAATTGTCAATATGTGGTTTCCATGTTAACTCTCTATCCAGTACCATACCTAAAAATCTAGTTGATTTGGTAGAATAAACTTTGAACCCATCAATTCTTATCTTGACCATTTCAGATTATTTACCGATTTTATTAAATACAATAATATTGCATTTTCCTGGTGCTAGAATTAAATTTTTTTCCTTTAATTTATTAAATAAAATGTTTACACATTCTTCTAAATCTTTTAAAGCTTAATTTTTGTCCTTGTTTGTACTGTAAAGAACTATATCGTCCGCAAATTACATTAATATTTTAATGTTTTTGCTAATAAATTGAATTGAAAGACTTAATATTTGTATAAAGCTTGTGTAAATATTAAATAGAAGAGGACTAGATCCACTGCCTTGGGGTAATCCTTTGTCCGCTATGAATTCATCATTCTTACAGTAAATATTAATTGGAATTAACTTCCGTTTATAAATTAAATTCTTATAGAATTGAATATATTTAAAAGGTAACTTTAATTTACATAAATCCTCCAGCATTAAGTCTGGAATCACGTTATCGTAAGCTTCCTTAATGTCTAAAAAAGTGCTGATAATTGTGCATTTTGTGCATACCGTTCTATAATTAATTATTTTTTCCAATAATTTTAGAAGGCATGAAGACAGCGCAATAGGTCTTGCCTTTGAGCTGTTTTGCTTTGGAATAAAAATAACCAAATACTCTTTCCATTGACTTGGAAATTTTCCTGCATTGAACAAACCATTAAAAAGATGAAGTAAAACTCTTTTATAGAATTCCGACAGTCTCTTCAGAATGGCATAATTAATTTTGTCTTTTCCCGGCAAGGCATTTATATTTTTGAAGTTGCTAAGTGCATACTCAAATTCTTCAAAATTAAATGGGATCAAGAAAAAATCATCGTGTTTATTTGAGCATTCCTCACATTCTGGTTCAAATATTTTAAAATGATTTTGTTTAGGTATACATAAATCCTCTAAGCACTTTTTGCATTGGACTGAAACTGTCCATTTCCAATGGAGTCAACAGTTTTAAGACAACCATTTTTAAATGACTTTATTTTGCTCCAAGTATTAGATAGGGAATCTTTCGCACTAATTGATTCTGCAAAATGTTTAAATGAATCTTTCTTACAATTCTTTAATAAATTAGTTGTTTGCGCACAAACTTTTTTTATGCTTAATTTCATATCACACCTACATCTCAAAGATGTAGCTAATGCCTTTCTACTTCTAACTACTTTCTCACACTCTTCATTCCACTATAATTTCTTAAGATTATTTTTATAGAAGATTATATTAGATATATATTTTATATTTTATAAGAAATTGAGTCTGTTGATGCTGCTGCTGAGGTTTTTACTATTGCTGTTGTTGTTGCTGCTGTTACTTTAAATATTGATGTTGACTGATTTGAAGATTTACAAAATTTTGTTGAAAGCCTTGTGAAAATCCTTGCTGTTGACTATTTCCAGCAATTTGATGATATTGTATTAGGAGTTGGAATTAATTCGTAGCGTTTTTTTGCAAAGTTTCGTGGTTTATTATAAAAGTATCATTACAGTAGCGTTATTCAAAGTATTGTCCATCGTAGAGGTCTCCAGTGATGGTTTCACCCGGTTGGAGCAGCTCATAATAGATAACGCCCAGCTGATCCCACCAATTTTGAAATTTCGACACCAGTCGAAATTTCCATTTTTGAACCGCGCAAACCACTTTCTGCAAGTTTGCTCAGCCAAAGCATGTTCACCGTAAACATGCACTAAAATACGATAACTTTCCGCGGCACTTTTCTTCATGTTGAAGTAATGAAGTAACACTCCCCGCAAAAACGATTTTTCAGGCACTAACTTCGACATGTTTGATACTGCACAACAAATGCTACAGACACAATAACGAAATGTCATATAGTGGTAAAAATGCGCTATATCAGTAGCTTCCCGGAGAATATTTACTTTTGTGTGTGTGACTATGAATAGTTAACTAACGCCATCTTTTGTAAAACGCTACAAATTAATTCCAACTCCTTATAGTTGATAATTTAAATTTGTATGACTTGTTTGGCTCTGATTGTTCAAATTAGATTCATTCACTACGTCGCTATATTTTTTTAATAGAATAGATTTCTTTATTTGAAATAATTGCTGTTGATTTAGTTCCAGATAATTTTCTTTAGTTCTAGTTGGTGCCGTTATTCTATCACTAAATATGATTTTTTTCGCTTCAACAAAAGGGATATTGTCATATGCCATAATAATATTAATTTTATAATAATCTTTGTAAGTTGGACAATTCGGATCTATAATTTTGTGTGCATCTTTCCAGTGAATACATCTAGGAGACTCCGTAGCACAAGGAGTGCCCTCATGTTTCAAATCTCCACACATAATACAAATGGCCTTGGATCTACATGTTTTGATAGTGTGTCCAAAATGAAAACAATTGAATCATTGAAGAGGTTTCGAGACAAATGGTTCTACTGGGCTCCTCACCTTATATAAATACACTTCTTTTAGAAGTTGTTGTCCTTCAAATACTATTAAAATAGTTTGACTGGGTATCCATCTATTTTCCTTATCCTCATTATTATCCATGAATCTATTTTTCCTTTTAACCCTTTAAAGCCCAACTTGACCATTTTTCGACAATATTTTCAGTAGTGTGTAACACTAACTTAAAATGGTTCAAGAAATTCTTGAGGTACCATTTTTAACGTAATATTTTATGTACTTTCAGAATCCGGTATTAGATTTGTTGAAAAATTCAACAATAAAAAGTTATAAACAATTTTTTCCAAAAAAACGTGAATTTTTGAGAAAAAAAAATTCATTTAACCCAAATTTTTAAATGGAATGAGGGATCGCTCGTACGTCTAACACGTATACACGGTGTTCAAAAATGAACTGGCACGACCAGTATATCCGTGTTCAGAATAACATTCTAAGCACTTTTTCACTTTTGGCATTTTTCAGAATTTGGGATAATTATGGAGTTATTGTTAATTAAAATCTACAATAATTAGCCAATCAGCGCTCGATTTGACGATGATCCCCGCATGTCTCTCCCCGCGCGGCCCATACTGCTCGAGTAAACCCCGCCTACCAGCGTCAGCTAGAGCGCTGATTGGCTAATTATTGTAGATTTTAATTAACAATAACTCCATAATTATCCCAAATTCTGAAAAATGCCAAAAGTGAAAAAGTGCTTAGAATGTTATTCTGAACACGGATATACTGGTCGTGCCAGTTCATTTTTGAACACCGTGTATATTTGGTCAATGGCATATATACTTTATTGTAAAACAGTGGCAATACCGAAATTAAAAATGGCGGCCATCCAAACAACCCTTTTTCCAAAATTCCCTTTTCGAAAATTCTGAAAAAATTCACACGCGTTCTCTGATTAATTCTAAACACTTTTTGTTCTATAACTGTTTTTTGTAAAGTCGATCCTGATCGAGAAAAAAAATCATGAACCTATTTGATAAGTTCGGTGGAAAAGGGATTGTTCGGATGGCCGCCATTTTTAATTTCGGTACTGCAACTGTTTTACAATATAGTATACATGCTATTGACCAAATATATACGTGTTAGACGTACGAGCGAACCCTCATTCCATTTAAAAATTTGGGTTAAATGAATTTTTTTTCTCAAAAATTCACGTTTTTTTTGGAAAAAATTGTTTATAACTTTTTATTGTTGAATTTTTCAACAAATCTAATACCGGATTCTGAAAGTACATAAAATATTACGTTAAAAATGGTACTTCAAGAATTTCTTGAACTATTTTAAGTTAGTGTTACACACCACCGAAAATATTGTCGAAAAATGGTCAAGTTGGGCGTTAAAGGTTTAAGTCTTATTATCTCATGTATTTTAATATCTGAACACAAATCTCTTTAAATATCCTCTTTAGAAATATCCGTTGTTATGTATTTGATAACTCCTTTCCTGTATTTTCTGAACCCTGAACAAATATTTCTAAATTATGTTGCGACAAGTTAGAATCAGATATAATTCTGTTAGCTTCTTCTACTGTTTTGCAAATCACTTCCACCTTAGTTCTACTTTTTTTCAGTATTTTAATGTCTTTATATTTCTTGTAAACTATTGCACCAACTTTGTATGGACTAAGTTCGTCCTTGTCTATCTTAATATTTTTAATCCAGATTCCAAACGGTCCTCTGTTGTCTTTATTATACTACTAATCTATTATAATACTATTTTGACTTATTTCATAGTTTTTTTGGGTAGGATCTACATGGCTTTTTGTCACTCTTGATTGATTGTTAACGGTAGTTTCTTTTAAAATATTTTCAACTGATCCATTAATGTTCCCTTTAGTATATGTTTGTTAGCTTTCTTATTTTTAATAAAATCTTTTCGACTCTTATCTGTATTGTTTGTATTGTCCTCATTTTCTATGCTGCGTTTCCTTTTAATGTTGGCAGACTCATAACACATTTCTTCATGATCAAACTTATTCAAATTCTCCGAATTATTGTCCGTTTCGTCCTCACCGTCATCCATTTTTGAATTTGCCCGCCAAGCGGGACCACTTTCTTAGAGACTCACTCTTTATATAATCATTAATTTCACACTTTGTTTAAATTAACACCGTTTTACATCTCTTTTCTTATTATACTTTGATAACAATCACATCACTCCACTTAGGAAAAACTATTTTTTTTTCTTTCTTTTTCCAATATTTCCAGCTGCTCAAGAAACTCGACCCTACCCGCTCCGTGGCTCGAATCCCGCTCCCATTAGTAGGGTTCAAATGTTTTGTACCGGCAGCGCTATCTAACAAGAATTCTTTAAAAGTCAGTAACTTGCAGGATTTAAAATTCGCAGAATTTGGTGCGCTATTGACTGTATCGACAAACGGTAAAGCACATTGCGAACGCGCCGTTATATATATATATATATATATATATATGGAGCTAAATATGCAATAATATTATGCATAGATTGGGTTCAGATTAACATTAGTGCAGACCTTCGATAACGGCACGACGCCGGCATGTTTTACTTAGCCATTTTTTAGACAGAAAATATTTACTTCGGTCTATGTTTGTACTATTTTTACCTCCGGCATGAAGTAACTCTGGGAAGAAGAATTTAGAGTGAGCCAACAAAGAACACTTGCATAAATATTGTCACCTGAGCGTCATGCATATTTAAAGGTAGGACCATAGGGGCTCGTTGACGACACGAAGTCGACATTGTTCACTTCGCCCTGCACGGTGTTGGATGACTATTCGAACAAATTAACATTAGTCTCGCTTGTATTTTAAAAAGGACAAAGGCTTTTATTATTCTATTAATATTTCATAATATAGGCACCAGTGAAGTTCTTATCTCCTGCTGTCATCGTTGAGTCACCGAAACCGAGTGACCCCTGCGAATTGAACGTTTTCTCAGTCACTACCTCGTAAGTATTGTTAGCATATTAGTATATACATATATATAAATAGCCGCGTGGCGGTTGTTGCCTGACCCTGCACAACCTCGCGCAAGCTCACGCACACGCTTCACAATTGCGCTAGCGAATATATAGTAATATAGTATATTGTATATAGTAGACGGTTCCGACCCTCAAGCAACCGTTCTTTTCTGTCTCCCTGCTGCGGCATATAGGTGTAACGGACGAAAGCAGCGAGAAGCGAGGTGAGGCCACTTATCCTTGGCACACATGCACACACACGACCCGGTTTATTAAGTCAATTATATAATACACTGTACACGAGTCAGTAATCTTTATCGCGTGTACGCATTCGTGGACAATCCGATTGTAGACCTGTTTTCTGCTTATATCGATATTTTCGCGCCGCCTCAGCTGGGATTCACTTGGCCGATTGTCAATTGCTACTGGCTCTAGATTTAAAGCCTCAATTTTCTGATTAGAAGTCATTTCCTTCAGATAAAGTACACCCGATAGTGAAGTAGCAGTTGAGCGAAGAGCGCTTTAAGTCAAGTTATTGACATTGATTTGTTTACTTTCAGATATAACAATGGTTGCTCACACGGTGCTTTTGGACTTCACTGTTTCCTCCAGCCAGATTAAAGATATAGAGAAGCGAGCTAATCTCAAGTCAAATATTACCAATGTTCTGAAAGAACATTTTGTCGGACTGAAGCAGCTAACAGAATCCAATGTTGACGGCTGCTTGCTTGTACTATTCACTGGACCAAAAGGCAGTATCATTACTGTTCGAGGATACGTGGAGGGCTTGGTCACCGTTAACATTGAGTATTACAAGGAAGACGACGAAGAAGCCCTTTTAAATTTTGAGGTACTGTAAAGCTGAATATTCTTTCTTAATCTTTAGCCAAAACAATGAATGTAGTAAATTTTTCTGTCATGCCATTAGTAAAAAAAAATTCTTTCTTATAATATATCTTACATTTAGTAAATAATTTATTTACTGCAGTTATTTATTTATGAAATTTCTCTATTTCTCAAATATGATTTAGCTAATTATTAAACATTAAAGATCAAAATTTAAGTAAAAACTTATCACTAAATTCTTTTTGATTTAATAATGATCTACTAGTATGTCTTAATATGTAGCAAATAACCAAAGCAATATTTATAAAAGATTTTTTAAATACTTGGTGACCAATAAGCTATGTAAATCGAATGTAAATCATGAAAATGAAAGTTTAAAGTTTAAAGAATATGGCATAATAAAGAGAAACTTATAGCAATGGAGATACTTGGAAGCTGATGTTGCCATGGCTTTGAACAGCCAACGCAGCAAACGTTTGCCACCAGTAAGACGAGGAACCATATATGATCTCTATCTGACCCTCTCAGGTAGAAAATGTTTTGCCTCGATCAAATTTCTTTATACTTGTTTATTCAATCATAAATACTAAATATTGTTAGAGATTTTTTATTATGATCATACTTATAGAAAACACTAATTATTATCATCATTTTCATTCATTAACCCTCAAAGGCATGAGTTCCAATACCATTCATAGATCTGACTGTGTACCCTTGGTTCCTCTGAAAACTAAATATAAGTTTGAAATTTGCTAAGATAAATAAAATAGTTTCACATTGAAAAAAGAAAACAATTTATTCATTTAAAATTCAAACAATACAAAAGTTATTTAAATTAATGCAAAATTCAAACTTTTAAAACTTAATTGATATAACCAAGTAAAGATTTCAAAGTTAACTCAATTAACCTTTTTCTGGATGTGTGAAAAGGTTTGCTCAAAACCAAACTTTTTGGCTATTTTAAAATTTTAAGCTTTTATAAACTGAGCTTCAGCTTAATACTACACTTCAGATATTTCATAATTCAATGATAAAAATAAAATTAATCACTAAGCAAACCTTTTTTAACTTGAAATTGATATCTTGAGTTATATTTAACTTTTACTTTTAACAGTTTTCTCTGAAACCGTTGTTATTGCATTTGAGGGTTAATCTTAGTTTACGTAAGGATATTATCGCTTGTTTAAGAATGCAGAATTAGTTCATATCCTAGCACCCATTTAAACGTTACAGTTTAACTTTTAATGTCCATATATTCCTATATATAAGCACTTAATTTTTTACATACATCTATGAGAACAGCATACATAGTGCACGCAGCACTTTTCATAAACTTTGCGATTACTTTTTATTTTTATTTAGTAATTTTAATATATCTAAATTTAATTTCTTATTATTTCCATAAGGACCTAGTTTTATAATAGTCTATTGTGTACTGAGAAAACAAAATGGGTTTTTTTAAACATAATGCAGGGTTGCCTTCAACTCATATTATAATAACTTGAAATTTAGTTAATTTTTCCTTTCTAGATTGTTAGAATACGACAAGTTAAAAATGCTCATTAGACCAGATACACATCATGTTTTTTGTAACACATGTATAAATTTCTGAAATTCACCCTATCATAAGTATGTCTATTGTTTCATTTTGTCCCATGTTTTCAGCATCATTTACAACCTCCAGATAAGAAAATATTGATTTTAGGCCAGACACCCACTGTTTCGATGTCCTCATTCTAACATCGCTTTTTAGATATTTAAGTAACTTTTAGGAAGAAAAAAAGTTAGCCAACTGCCAAAGAACACCTGCCTAAATATTGTTACCTAGAAGCATAATGCAGGAATGATAGACATATCTGTTGTGGAGTGACTTATTTGTTCAGAGTGCCACGAAAACGTTACTTTTCGGTACTATTGGTCCAAATATATCACCTTTAATTTTCAAACTGAATAGAAATCTATTAGTACGGCTTGATGCGTGGGTGAAAAATGAAAAACTATTACTTGTGTTACAAAAACTATTTGCTATCTCATTTTTTCCCATGCTTACTCTCAACAGTAGATGAAAAGAAATGGCATAAACTTTTATTTCAACAAAAGATTATTTTAAAAGCAACTTTAAATTTATGTCTCAGTATTGAACATTACTTTAAAGATCTTTGTTTAAAAAAATTTGCTAGTAATATTTTATTTCTTATATACTCTCAATTAATGGACTATTTTTCTTAATATTATCATTTGTCGCTAAAGGTTCACATTTAATTTTATATAAAAATAATTATTTCATCAATTTAGGAAGTTAATTATTCGTAAAGTTTTCTTTACAATGAAAATTCTTTCATTAACTTTATTTTGATATATACAAAGAATCAATTTTATTTAATTAATCATAATTTCTTCCTGTAACACAAAACACATGTAATTACTTATACATTCAATGTTACTTTGCATAAATTCCTGTGTTTCTAATAAAACGAATAACAAAAAGTTTCTTACGTAAAAGTCTAAAAATATAAAAGAAATGGAACACCTTAACACGATTTGCACTCGTACATTGATGTTCTCCACGTGTACTGAGAAAACATGAAAGAAAGATTGTTTGAAAAAAATGAAGCATGCTAAAAAAAATGTTTAATTAAGAAATGAATTTTACTGTAACGTCGACCTGATCTAAAGGAAAAATGTTCGTCTTTTATAATGATTTATTGGTTTCGCTCGATGGCTATTATGGTAGTCTGCCAGAGACTTGGAGACGGCGTTACAGGCAGCGACATCAGCCACTCGGTCACACTCGCTAACTCCCATAAAACGCGGTGGCCCATATGACAGATACTTTCCTACCGCTGGTGAGTTTTTGTTTAATATTATGTTTCCGGTCGGAGGAGGATCGAACTGTTTACTTTCTTTACTTATATATTTATTATTTATCAAATTAAAACGATTATCGTACTTAACTTATAAGCTGATGCTCGCACGTAGACACAGAAACATACTCACATTTTTTAATACCTCAAAATTGTACACAACTTAATGATCTAAAAAAAAGAAACATTGTATGTATCTGAAAACGTGTTGATTTACAAGAACAAGTAAAGCAAGTTCTGCCTCTCTTAAATATCTTGTCCATAACTTATATATACATATTTAACTTTTACAATTCTTTTAGTGCGTATATAATTACTTTATTTTTCTGAGTATAACATCACAATTATGTAAAAATTCAATTTCCACTTTTTGCTTTTTTTTCTTGGAGCCTAAAAAGTTGCTTACTCTTCTCTATCTTTTGATATCTTCAATTAACACTTACTAAGACGAATTAGTTTCTTTGGTCGGTATTAATTAAGAACATTGGAACTTAACACTGGATTAATTGCTTTTAACGCAGCTCCGTTAGATTGTCGATGACGATGGATGAAATAAAACACATTGTGTTGCTGCCATGTATGCGCATAATGACAGTTAAGGTCTTTAGCTTCTCATTAAAAAGAACAAAACAAATAGAATTGTTGAGCGTGTCTCATCTCATGCGCCTCAGTTGCTATGTAAAAAACATACCATTTCTGCTCGTGTAAATGCAGTTTTAAATGCATGACAGTTTCTTTTCGAATCAGAGTAACTGGATTATAATTAATATATCTACTGCTTTATAACTGCTGTATTGATGCAATTTATTTACTTAACAATATTGAAAGCTGCGCCTCGTTTTACCTACCGTGAATGAGTTACGCTTCATTTTTTTTTGTAGTGCAATGCACGTTTATTAATATTTATGGAATGCCATGTATTATATTATTCATATTGTAAATTCGTGTCCTTTAAAAAAATGTTATCATTGCGCCGAGGAATTATTTAAATTGTATAATTCTAAATAAGGAAAACAATACAGGTACATAGAAATAATATAAATATAGTTTCTCAATTTGTTTTTATTAAAAAAAAAACTACCAGATTATTATATTTTCTACCCTTTCACGAATATATTTAAGTAATAAATAATTTTGTTGCCATAATTTATTTCGATGTCTGAACAACTATTAAGTGAGAACAATTTAAATAGTTTGTCGCATTAATATAGTCAACGGTTAAATGGTATTTTAACTATCATAAAGAAGTGATAAAATAATTCACATTAATGTAGCACGTTTCTATTTTATACATATTAAAAAAATGTATACTGTCAATGGTGGAGTTAAAATTGACGTTAGTAAAAGTAACGTTGGATATTTCCTGGCCTAAGAGAATTATTATTTTTTTGAAGATGAACGATTGCTCGAGTATGACATTGACAAGCTCGTGTTCGAGGCGCGATCGCCTTACCAAAAGGTCCAGATCGTCCATTCGAAGTCGCTCGGCAACTTGCTCATCCTCGATGAGTTACAAAGTGAGTAAAGAAAACTTTACGACGCCGACTATCCACTCTTAGACATTCGAATACATTGACCCTACTCTATTTCACAGACATGTCCGAAGCTGATCTCATCTATACCGAGACGCTGATGCAACGAGGTAAAGAGAATTACGAGGGCAAGGAAATTGTTATTTTGGGAGGTGGCGATGGAGGTCTTCTGTGGGAATTACTAAAAGAAAATCCCAAACATATTACAATGTTGGAGGTAAATTTATTATTTAAACTATCACTAAAGTACTGCAAAACAATTGTTTATTTTATTCTTCATTTTTTTTTCAGATAGATGATGTTGTTATGAAAGCCTGCAGCCAGTACATGAGAAGTGTATGCGGCGATTGTTTAGACAAGAGAAAGACTGCTACTTACGAAGTGAGTTCGCTGTACTAATGAGTAATCTCGTAAACTAAATGAATGAATGCATCATTTACGGGTTTACTTTATTTTAGATAATTGTTGGGGATTGCGTTAAAGCTTTAACTCATATGATCGAGGAAGGCCGTCAATTCGATTACGTTTTTGGTGATCTTACGGACATTCCGATAAGTACCACACCTCACGGAGATGCTTGGGACTTTATTAGACTAATTTTGAACTCTTCTATGAAGGTGCTGAAACCAACAGGAAAATACATGACTCACGTGAGTTTTAAAAACTTGTGTGGCATTAAAGTCTTTATGCGGGTTCCATGTAACAATTAAATTTTAATTTCTAGGGAAATGGAGCTTCATGCCCAGAGTCATTAAAGATGTACGAAGAGGTATTATCGCAGCTATCTGTTCCGGTGAAGTGGACCAAGGATAGTGCATTTATCCCATCATTTTTCGAAGATTGGATTTTCTATCAAGTTTCGCTTAAATGATGGATTAGAGAGAAGCGAGATGCATTGAGAACTTTGAAAAATCTCTATCACATTACACTTCCTTCCTTATGACCCGAGCTACGCTCTAGCTTTGATGCGATCTAATCAGTTCCTTTTTTAATTCAAAGAACACACTTGTCTATAATAGTTATAAAAAGTCATTTCAAAACTGTAAATACTTTAAATATCGAGGTATCATAATTGAAGTATTATTTCTTATGATTTGAAAAAGAAGAAACTACATTAGCGAACAATTACTTGAATTATTAGTAACAAAAGAAAATGATAAAATCATTTTCTAGTAGTTAAAAGAGACAAATTTTTCAACTTTATTTCTATTACAAATGTTTTAATTTAATTTAATACCAAAGACAATGTTAATGTTAAAAAACCGCGAAAGGCGAAACTGCAACTTTGTTTTATAAGTAAAAGTTAATTTGTACGTCGTTAAAAAAAAATTGATCTTGTGTTTATGATTTAAATGTTTTTAGTATTTTTATCGTCGATAAACATAGTTATCGAATAAATACGATACAACGGAATTGAAAAAGTACATTAGGTATGGTTGTCACTTGAATTAGGTCAAGTATGAGTGATTTGTTATGAAAAGAAGCGTGCGAAGTTAGTGAAAATATACAGTATAGTATATCAGCTTGATTCTGTTGGATTATATCCTGCATTACTCATAACTGCACATCGAAATAGTATTCATGTGTTTAAAACACTCTTCTTTAGTTAACCCTATTAAAAATATGATAAACTACAAATAACCAAACGACCTAAGCATCTATACAAAATTCTCAATGCCTCTACATTGCTTGCAAATTGGATAAATACATATTTAATAAATAATTACTAATTGAAATTACTATGGATTTTATAATATTTTCATAGAAAAAACAAAGTGGAAACTACAAATTAACTATTTTTAATTTGAAACTCATGTAATCAAGAAAGAAATTTGAACTAATTTAATTTAAAACAGAACTAGTGCCATGTGGAATTAAGTTTTAATATGTCAATGTATTATCCGCCAGACTGCTCTAATATTTCACCATTATTTTTATAATATGCTATTACTATAGTACAAAATGTTCTTATATACCTATTTTTCTTCTGACTGAATCTTGCACACCTATTACATTTGTACGACACGTGCGAAGCAAGTGCACTCGATAGATTCGAAACATGATGAAGAAAAATTAAACAGATATAGAGCTTAATTATCCATGTATTATCTATAAAGAGAATTAAAAGATATATTTGAATCCATGAAAATTTTTTATTTTAATTCAATTCACAACAACTTACTACGTCGTAATCAATTTTACAATTCGTACAGCTTCATGAAGTTTTAATGCTTAAGATTTTAGACAACTAAATCTTCAACGCTCGTGTAATCAATAAGTACAAATCATGATAATTCGTCCAATATCTTTTCTTAATTCTAGAAATAAATAAATTATAATAATAGTAATCGAAGGATGCTAAGATAGAGAGAGACCAATATCTAGATTAAATGGAAAATCAGACTTGTTGATTCACATTCCATGTATCATCAATGGAATTTTGGCCCCATATAGGACTTGGTATTCTTTAAGTATCAATTTGTAAATCAAAACGTCCATTGTGTATTTAATTCTAATCAGATGCTAATTAATCCTTTGCTGTTACTCTGTGTATAATAATTCCTATTATCAGACTTTTATGTTTCTACTGGAAATTCGCGATACAGTCGAGTATTTGGTATTTTAGAGAATTGTCCGATCTCGTGGATGATGGGTTCGGTTTCAGTTTCCGCAAGTATCTGTTTGAGCCACTGTTGTATTTGTACAGGATGCTTCGTTGCTGCATCCTTTAGTTTATCTTGCGCCTTAACGATTGCGTTATCTTCCTCGTTATCTGTCGGTTTGGAAACATCATTGTTATTTTTTATGCTCTCTTCGGTAGCAATGCTGTCACAATTTGTGCCTCTGGCGTCTTCGAAGTAAAAGTTTACTGGCCTCTCGACGGTCGCAGAAGATTCAGGCTCACCAGGTGTACGAATCTCATCATTGCCCCTTACTTCCGAATTGTCCTCCTGGCATTCTTTCGAAGCAGATTGCTCGTCTTCGCTTTCTTTAAAAATTGAGCTTTCCGAGCTGGTGCTTGGCGTTTTTGGAGTAGCTGGAGTGACTGGAGTCAGTGGAGTAATCGGACTGTCGTCGAGAGCTTTTGCCGTCGTTGCCACAACTAAAACTCAACCAATAGGATGTCAGGATTTTATTAATACTACTTGATTAAGCGAACGATTAAATGCGTAATTTTATTGACAAATGAGAAAAATAAGACACAGTACCTTGCGTTTTGTCGGTCTCGAATTTGCAGGACTCGCAGGAGGTGCAGTTGAGGTTGATGCTGATGCGACTGGGTTTGCCGTGGCTGTCGCGCTTCCTGCGGATCACGCTGCTCACATCGAACTCCTGGCCTTCGGTTTTGAGGCTTTTGTCGAAACTGACGACGTCCTCGCCGGCCTCGAAGTACTCCTCGGCTTTGTACGGATCGGAGTCGTTGACCGCGATGCCGTTGGCCAGCTCGATCTTGCCGAAGTTACGGAGGCGATCGGCGAGCTCGGCCTCGCCGGTGAAGACGGCCTCGAGGCTCGAGACGGTCGGCAGCAGTTCCGAGTTGGACTGGACGAGGGACAGCTGCTGCCGGTGGATGGCCTCGACCTGGCGTAAGAGCTGCCTCTCCCGACCCCTCAGCACCTCCGTCAGTCGCTCGAAACTTTCCCCGATGCTCCGGCGCACCTGCATGCGATCGCAATCCGATTAGTCATACCCTTCTCTCGCCTTCTTCATTTTTTCTTAACTCATTATTTAGCAGTGCAACGTTAAGTCAGTACGATTTTTCACAATTGTATATAGCGCATTATTTATACATATTATTATGTATAATAGTAATATAATAATGCAATATAGTAATACACATTATGAATATTACACATATTATATTATAGCGCAAAATTCAAGTTTATCTAAATCAAAGAACCAAAGACAATTGCTTTTAACTCGAACAATCTATTTTATATTATCATTTTTTTTTCTACTTGCCGGAGGCCTTTTCATTAGCTATTCATATTTTCCTCCTGTAGAAATTAAACGGTTACTTTAAAACTACCGATTTGAAAGTTTTAATGATATGCAAAATGCCAGGAATAAAATATTAATTAGCGATTAAAATTTTGCTATTCACAACCAAGTCAGCAGAACTCGGCTGACATCGATTACTTTACTATACACTGAGAGAAAAATTTATTAATTTTAAACAAACATTTATTTCAATAGTACTTATTAAATATTTTTTTGAAACTACTAAATTTATTTAGAAACAAATAAATTCATTTAGTTTTAATGAGATTATTACTTGATTCAAAGAAATATTTAATAAGTTCTATTAAAGTAAATCATTTCCTTAAAATTAACAAATTTTTTTTTCACTGTATAAATAATTGGGTAAATACACAAGTAATGATATTACATTGCGCCTGGTATATGTAGTATAAAAAAATTATCGTAATATAACAAGTAGAAAATTGGCCATTTCTTCCTTGCAGACACTCATTTTCTTTGTCTCAAGCAGTTAAAAAGAAAGTTTGTGTCCATGTATTAAGGACATTCGCATCAGTTTAAGAAATTAAATGAAATAAAGCACCGAAAGACAATTGCAAAATATTATTTATTTTGAGCAAACAATATCAATCGGGGAAATCATACGTTGTATAACGCGCTCGCGAAACAAAAGTAAAACTTTCGTACTTTCACTCCTACACATACATACGTATATAAGGACTTTAAAAAATATTATTGTTCTAAATGCACGTTAGCCGTGACACTTATGCAATAAAATCGATAAGAAACTCCGTTCAGAACGCCGGAGTATACACCGCGACTTTAAATATAATCTGTTACTCCTCGACAACAAAAGCTAAGCGATTAGTTATCACCATCACTCTTGCAGGAAGTTTCGCCACAAAATCAATAAACTCGATTCGACCGACTCGACATCGCGAGCATCGAAAAAGGCGCATTAAATCGAGCGAAAAAAAGTGAACGTTAAAGGCGAATAAGCCCACCTGGTCGGCCGTTTGTTCGAGCTGCCTCTTCTTGTCGGCGATCAGCTTGACGCGCGCCAGGCTCTCTTCGTCGATGTCGCCGAGGTCCTCATCCTTTCCTACCATATTTCACCGGACGTCAGGCGGGGTTCGCGGGGCAGCCACGCCTCGTGCTTCTCGAGACCCAAGCGCAGCCCGCGGACCTGGAGCCTCCACGATTGCCGCCGTCGCAAAGGAACGACCGAAGGCGAGGAGCGACGTGCGTGTGCTTGAACTGCTCCAAAAACGAAGACTGCGCTACTGCGAGTCTGCAACATGCAGGTCCCCTCCCTGCGCGCTACTCTGTGTTGTGCTGGAGCAGCTGGTCGCGCGCCAGATCGATGGAAGGATGCGGATGTATAATGCATTACTCGGTCTATACCTTCGCGGAGTTGCGACTGTGTGCGTGTGTGTGTGTGTGTGTGTGTAAAACGTGACACGCTTGCTGGTGCTTCGACCGGTTAGCAATAGGAGCGCGCGGCTTCTCGGCCGGTTTGCACCTAGAAAAGGGACCAATTTATATGTTAATTATATTTAGATCTAAGAGGCTCTTCTTCACTGCCGATGAATTATTTCTGACTTAAAAAGAGAATATTCCATGTTATTTATTATTTTTTTTTTTTTTTAAATAAATTACAAAAATGTAAGGTAGGCTATATGCTAAACAAGTAATTCATATTAGAATATTTTATATTATATTGTTTTTTAGATTTATCGATCGAGCTACAATTAGCGCGAGATTTGAAAGTCTTAATGAAAATGGAACTTTTCTTGTCTTGTTACTTTGAAAATCTTATAAATCTGTTCATTGGCTGCTTAATAAAACAAAAGAAACAAAAGTTTAAATGCTGTTTATTAAAAATACTTTTCAAGTAAACTATTTTTGTATTGATTTACAGAAGTTGTAATCATCATAACTTTTATAGGCCCTTGAGTCGCGCTCGATTGTCGCGATGTCAATGCTCCGATTGGTTGACGTTTCAGACCGTACGCCATTATATTCTGTTCTGTCAGCCAATCACGTGCTCGCACACCACGAACGACATGCATGTATACAGCTTCACTCCCCGGATTAAACTTATAAATATTCGTTCAAAATTCTAAGTAGCATTGAATTGAGTTACTTAAACGTTGTATTTTAATCGCGTAAATGTGAATGTTTTGAAAGAATTTATCTCTTGCTACTAAATTTGCGAAAGATCGAGGCTTGAATTTCTCTTGTGTAAATAAGCGCTCCAAAGTATGCACGAAAAAGTGACAAAGAGGCAAAGCAAGAGAGTCCGAGGCGGCGCACCTGCGGAGCGAGAAGGAAGAAGAAGAGAGGTTATGAAGTTACGGAGGTTTCGGTATAGTGTACAAAGTAGGCAATACTCGTCGGGCCTGTAGTTAGCCGTGGCGGCACGGAATTGTCGTGAGAAATCGCGGGAAACGCGTTGCTTAGCGTAGCTTAGACGCGGACGTCCGCGTCGCGGCGACGCATTCCATCAGTGAGCCTATTGTGGCGTCGAGGGCATCCAGAGTTCGGAAACGTTGGTATTCCACGTTTAACATCGGCGCGGGTGAAGGCATCGAGGTTATCCATCGGTGAATGACAACACACACGACTTTTACTCGTCGGGCTAACTTGACCTTTTGGATTAGCTCGCTCTTATTTAAGTTTAAAAAGTAACTAACGGAGCGAGAGGTTAAATGAATGCTTGACCTCTGCTAAATGTACATTGTGATAAATTATGAGCTGTGCAGGTGATCTCTATTTGAGCAATGGATATCTGCGAGGAAGATTCTACCATGAAGAATGACTCAACAGTTGAAGAACAAGAGAGCCTTGACAAGAATATCAGCAAATCAAACTTATCGCTGCTTAGCTTCTTTCAAGGCACTAGCCGCTATGGCAGAACTATTAAGCCCAAGTCTCTTGTTATTGAAAATGTTGAATCTCCAAAGGCATGTATAGTTTAGAAACTGTTCTAATAACGATTCAAATAAAACTATATCAAACAGTTGAATATACTTGTAATTGTGTTCGATAGTGATCTTTACCAGAAACTTAAAAGCCATCTTTGCAGAAATTTACAAAATTAACATTGGTGAATAATAATTAAATAGTTTTTGAGCACCTATATATAAGTGTTATTAAGTAGAATTATTTGCACAGTTTTTTTATTCTCGTTATTTTTATTTTGTTATATTAGTAAAAGCAAGCTTATTAAATTAACTCCATCTGAGAAAGGTATAGCTTAAAATTATATTACTTACATTTTTACAGAATTTAAAAATGCCAAAGATAGTGCAGCAAGAGACTAGTATGGAGGTTAAATATACAAAAGAAGATACTTCTATCAATATGAGTAATAGTTTAAACAGCAGTCTTGATAGCTCTATTAAAATGGAAGATGATAAGGCAACCATTGAAGATTGTCTAGCTAATTGTCCATGGGTTTTAGGTGATCTAATATGGGCCAAAATTGGAGGTTTTCCATTTTGGCCTGGTATTGTCACATTAGATCCTTGTACAATGACTTATGTATCACATAAAGGTAAGTCTAGAATCGATGTCAAATATATTTTTTCTTCTGTTTTTACTGTCTTTAAGTCATAAAATTTTAAAAACACTATTAAATATTATTAATTATTATTAAACCGATTTTTATTTCATTTATTAGCTAATCTTAATGAATATCATTTTTTAAATAATTATTTTATTCCAAATTAAAAAATTATTATAATTAATTGCTTATCTTTTATTATAAATATGTTACTAAATTATGTAATATTCATAAGATGCCTTGCAAAATAAGTAATAGGTATTGATTGAAATTAAATTTAATTAAAGTTTCTGTATTTATTTGACATATTATTTGCTGATACCTAATGAGTGCTAAAAATTCTTTTACCATCGGAGCTTAATTGATTTTTTCCACTCTAAAAAACATTTTCTTGTATAGCTCTTATAGTTCTCTATTCTTTTCAATATCAAATAATACCTTAAATATTTATTTTGAATTAACAATTAAAAAAACTGATATATAAATTAATGAGTATGAAGCTTATGAGGTATGTACCGTTTTAAATATAGGATACTATCTTTAAAGTATAAATATAACCACAGCTCTGCTTTCTCATTGCTTGGTTATGGATGTAGTTTATGTATAGAAACAGAAAGATTTCTGAGTTACTGCATTAAGGTTAAAGTAATAAAATAGGAGAGGACATTGAAATATGTTACAATATAAAATGCAGTTACTTGTAATTAATTTTATTGTTTTATTAATAATGATATAAATAAAAATAATTAGAAGAAAAAAGTTACAATCTGATTTTTATTTTTCAGGAAAGTCCCGGATGATACATGTTCGATACTGCGCAGACAAAGGTCGCCACAGCTGGGTACCATTTGGAAATACAATACCTTTTCTTGGTCTCAATGATTTTGAAAAACGAGCTAAAGAAATAACTCCAGAGGTTAAAAAGAAAGAATCTAAATATGCTGCAGGATTTCAAATCAAGCCAACTTTGAAGTTACAGTGGGATGATGCTGTTGCAGAAGCGTGTGGTTTGATGGCTAAAGACATTGAATTAAGAAGAGAGTTATATAAACCTAAAAGAAACAAAAATAAAGAAAAAGATAAGGATTCTTTAGATAAGTCCTTGACTTCTTCTGTTGAAAAATCAATAGTGGAGAATGGCAAAAAGAGAAAACTCAGTATAGATGAAACAGAAAATTCCAAAAAAGCCAAACAAGAAGTTAGTATTATTCTAATTTCATATAAATTAATTATAGAAATGTATTCATTTTTTAAATACACTGTAAAAACGATCAAAGTGTAAATGTAAATTAAAGTAATAACAAAATAAAATTTCTGTTTTAGGTTGAAGAAGAAGAGGAATTGGATAACACAAAAGAAAATAAAATTGCTTTGGAAAACAATGTAAGTTTAGAAACACCTCCAACTCCTCCATCCAGTCATAAAGATTCTAGCGACGAAGCTCCTATTGCAAGGAAGTTTAAAAATAAAAAGAGAGTTATAAGGGATGGAAAAGACGGTGTTTTTGAGGTTTTTTGTGAACGTAATAGAGAGCAGGCAGAACAGTTGGATCCTGATGCATCTGAAGCAGATATAAAAGCATACTTATCGGATTTATGGGATAATATGAATATCCTAGAACGCAGCAAGTATAGAGCAGATTATTTACAAGACGAAGAAATGAGATTATATGGATTAGATATTGATGAAGATGAAGAAGATGAAAACGAAAATGAGGAGTCTGAACCGGAACCAGATAAGTCTGATCAAGAAATGAATGAAAAGTCAGTTAAAAAACGAAAATCAAAGTTAAATAAAACTAAAGACGAAATATCGGATCAAGAAGAAACAACTTCGGTAGAATCAGAAACAACCGAAAAAAGTGTTAGAAAAAGAAAATCTAAATTAAGGCAGGAATCTTCTGATCAAGAAGATATTGTTACTGGAGAATCGGATGAAAAAACAAGAAAACGAAAATCTAAAGTGGAAAAGGAAGAACTTGATTCCATGATAATGGAAATGGGCAGAAGGCCAAAAAATTATAAATTATTTAGAGGAATGAAAAACGAAAGAGTTTGTCAAATTTGTGAATTAACTGGCAAACTCATAAGATGTAAAGGGCCTTGTTATTCCTATTTCCACCTTAATTGTGTAAAGCCGGGTGAATCAAGTCCAGAACCTAGTGAAGCTGGCGATGTAGAAGAAAATAGCGCGTACAAGGAAGATTTAAAAGAAATTAAAGAAAAAATAAAAGAAAAAGAGGAAGAATCATTTGATGATGAAAATTTCAAATGCATAGACTGCTTATCTGGAATCGCACCTCCCTGCTTTGTCTGTCACGAACGGGATGGAGAGCGAACCAAATGTTCTGTAATAGCTTGTGGGAAACATTACCATTTAGATTGTTTAAAAACATGGCCTCAAGGTCAATGGCAAGGAGGTCGGTTAACATGTCCTTATCACATTTGTCACACTTGCGTTTCAGACAACCCACAAAATAGTCATCCAAGATCTTTGAACGAGAAATTCGCTCGATGTATTAGATGTCCATCAACATATCATGCTTCTATTTCGTGTCTTCCAGCTGGTTCAAATATTCTCACTGGAAGTCAAATAATTTGTCCAAAGCATTATAAAACTTCACATCCACCTGTTAATGCAACTTGGTGTTTTTTGTGTACAGAGGGTGGAAGTTTAATTTGTTGTGACACATGTCCCATGTCATTCCATTTAGAATGTTTAGGTATATAATTTAAATTATTGCTAATAATCATTTTAAAATAGTTCTTAATAGCGATAAAATATGTTTTAGGTATTAATGCTCCAGATGGTGGTTTTATTTGTGAGGATTGCGAAACTGGTCGATTACCACTTTATGGTGAAGTTGTTTGGGTGAAGCATGGAAACTATCGATGGTGGCCATCAGTGATTTGTTTTCCTCAAGAAATTCCTGCAAATATTGCAATTAAGCCTCATAAAACTGGCGAATTTTGTGTAATGTTTTTAGGAACACGAGATTACAATTGGATACACAGGTAAGATACAATGCCCTTAAAATTTTTATTTAAATAATAACAGTTATTTTATTATTTAATCATTATGCTATACAAAAATAAATTATTGATAACATTTTCAGAGGAAAAGCTTTTTTATTTCAAGATGGAGACGCAAGTACAAAAGTTATTGGATCAAAAAAGGTTGAAGAATCTTACAGAAAGGCTTTAGAAGAAGCAAAATATCTACACGACAGACTCACAATTGAAAAAGCTTTAGCCAAAGATAAAGACAATGGATCTCGACATCTTAGACCACCTCCATACGTTAAATTAAAAGTATGATTACATTTTAGACTTAATTAATTTAACATAACAAACTGAAATGTCTAATGTTTTTTTTTAGGTCAACAAACCCGTAGGAAATGTAAAAATTCCAGAAGTTGATAGTATGGTAGCATGCAACTGCGATCCACATCAGCCTAATCCGTGTTCACCCGAAGCCGACTGTATAAATCGTACACTATTTATAGAATGCAGTCCGGATTACTGTCCAGCTGGTAAAAAATGTCAGAATCAATTATTTGTACAAAGAAAGTACCCCGCTATGAAACCTGTGCATACCGAAGAACGAGGATGGGGTTTAAAAGCATTAGAAAGAGTAACTTCGGGACAATTTGTGATAGAGTACGTCGGAGAAATAATTGACGAGACAGAATATAAATTAAGGTTGCAGCAGAAAAAAGAAAGGAAGAATGAAAATTACTACTTTCTTACTATCGATAATAATAGATTGATAGATGCTGAGCCAAAGGGAAACTTAAGTCGGTTTATGAGTAAGTTCTTTATTCTGTTTAGAATTGAAATGTTTCATTGAAATAATCATTTTATTTATATCAGATCATTCCTGTCAACCTAATTGCGAGACTCAGAAGTGGACCGTCAATGGGGACACACGAATTGGATTATTTGCCTTACGCGATATAGAACCTGGAGAAGAGTTAACTTTTAATTATAATTTAGCCTGTGATGGAGAAACTCGAAAACCATGCTTGTGTAAAGCACCAAATTGTAGTGGATTTATAGGTTTAAAAGTTCCTAAGCAACCAATTAGTTTAGCGCAACAAAAAAAGATTGATAAAGTTAAAAAACAAAGAAAGTAAGTTTCCTAGATTACTATTTTGTCTAAATTAGTTTTAACATTTGCGTAATTTTTTTAGGTACAAAAAAAGTTTAATGTGTTGGAATTGTAATATGAAAATCGATAATCCTGAAGTAGCAAATCGATGTGATCAAAAAACTTGTGGGAAAGCTTATCATCCGAACTGCATCGCTATTGAGGAAGGACCCGAACAAATTTTTCATTGCCCTTGGCATTTTTGCGCGGAATGTCAGAAGAGAACATCGATACGATGTAGCTATTGCTGCAATGCTTTTTGTCAAAGTACGATTAATTTTCAAACGTTTTACAAACAAAATTAAAATGAGAAACAATTTTTAGTCAAAAAGTAATTACAATCATTTTTAAATTCCAGTGCACGTTTACGGTAACCTGCGTGAACATCCAGAGACCCGTACTCTGATCTGCTACGATCACAATATGGAAAATGCAACGGACTACAACGATGCGGATATGGGCGAGGCTTTAATGGACGACGATGGCGACGCCGATGACGATGTTATGATAACCGACGAGTATAACGCCAGCGAATGCGATAGAGTTCCTGAGATCACAAAAACATTTCCAGTGACTACGGTAGCGTCACAGGACCCGCAAATCGAAGACACTACGCCCAGAGGTACCATCGTCGAGGTAAGCCAGCGGCTGACACGTGCAAACACTTCGACAGACTAGACCGACTCTAAATAGCATACATTATTTTTACTCCAACTTATTTTGTCATTTTAATTATACAATGCCAATTCTGTTATCTTTTGGAAAACTGCAGAGTCTACAGTGATCTACAAATGATATTGTTAATTAAATCATTTTATAATAATTATATATTTTCCTATTGAAAAATTGAGATCTTTTTAATCATCAAAAGATTGCAGAACAATGCTTCTTTGTAGGTAGGCATTTTTTTTTGCATTTTGAATGGTGTTGCTACTGGAATGGGTGTACTATTTTTATTTTTAACAGTAATATGTAATCAAATTGATGGCTTCTTGCAGAAAAGACTATTATAGCGTAAGTTGTATAGTTAATTTTATCAGTTATAAATATATGTTACGTCAATAGATGATTATTAAACGCTTAAAAAGTATTGATTCGCATTTACCGTATATGCAACATTTATAATCGTAATAACAATAATCAAACTTAAGGTATAGTCCTTTTTCATCAAGAACCATCAGAATTTTGGCGGTGGTGGCAAAGCACGAGGTGTTGGCGGGAATAGTACTAAAACAATAATACTTTACCTTTCTTAAAATGCTATTAATCGATGTTGTTTCAATGTATTCCCGCACTTTCCTGTTTTGCCATAGATATTTTCGTCAAAATAGAAACATTACATTGCGAATCTACATTTAGAGAATCATTATGTTAATTATTGTGCAATGAACGTGTGTTTTTTTATTTGATCATCGTACTGCGAGGATGAATAGATTTTTTTTAATTCGATAGTTTTGTTACATGCACAATATTGTAAGCGATCTTCTTTTATTTTTAGTCACATCATGAAATTCATGCAATATAATTTTAGATTTCATTTTTTCTTCCTTGCGCGCTCTCTCTCTTAATCTCTTTGCTTCATTTATTTTACGCGTATTTAAGAATTTATGTATCTTGATAATGCTGTGTTCAATTACATTAGAAATGTAACTCATGGATGTTAGTAGATCAAATTCAAATATGTATACATTATACATATTCGCATAAAAAATTGATTTCTAATTATGAGAATGATTTGTCTATATTGTAAAATAAATACACTCTCTGCACGTACATATGTTCATATAACATCTGCATCATGTAACATTTTAAAATTATTTTGTTTTATAAAATAATGTGTTTTATGACGGAAGTATTTTTTTGTATTATTTCTTTAATATTTTATGTTACATTATTTACATCCCCTCTATTCCTTATTAAATGGAATGTCCATTAAATAGGTTGATCTATAAAATCTAAGATTTTTAAAAAAGATTTTATAATACAGAAATTGTATTGAAATTGTTTAATATCACATCATAATTTAATGGACAATGTTTCATAATAAACAATATAAATTAATTGTCACTGATGATAAGTTTTGATAATAAAATAGTTACATCATTGACCAATCGTGGAATCTTACAATGATTGTATTTTTGATTGTTTATGGTTTAGTAATCTTAGTTGTCTTCAATATTCAATGTTAAATGTTGTAAAATAAAGGTAAATGTGGCGTTGTAGAAATTAGAATGGCTGATTTATTAGAAATATTTTAATATTTTTATTAAATAAACAGATGCAATACGATGTAGCAATTAAATATTCCTCAAAAATATCGCACAACGTAATAAAATTCATAAAATTAAGGTTTTTTTATCTTCACAAAAATATTCGAATGTATTATCTTTACAGAGTCACCATTTCATTCGGTAAATCCTTCTACATCAATTAAATCTGAAAAAAAAGAACAAAATTATCAGTAATTTTTTTATTTTTTAATAAATAAATTGAAATAATTCATAATGAGTATCCATATACGTATGTTCTAATTATTTATTACAATTTTCCTGTTCTTATTTCTATAACTTACAAATTGATACAATCAATAAAAATGCATGCCCTTTAGTAGCTTTTGATTTAATTCTAAATAAAGTCGATATCTAGCAAACCAAATAAGCAAAAAACTCATCCGCTTGTGCGTTCAATGTAACAGCATACTTATGTAAAAAAATGAATTTTTTAATTAAATTTTATAATGAAAAATGACAGAAAAAATAAAAGACATAAGTGTAAAAAAAATGAACACAAATGATTTTCATGCGGAAGCACGTTGAAACTGATGAAACATTCGAAAGGTACAAACAATAAGCAAGTTTCGAAAACGATATCGTTACAAAAAATCGAACGCGAAGCCGATTGAGAGAGCAGAATAGCTGACGTGTATGCCCCCGCAGGTACAGATGAGCAGTGAGGACGGTGAAGAGGATGAGTCCCAGCGCGAGGACAACGACGAGGAGGTGGAGGCGGAGGCGCAGGAGGAGGAGCCACCGAGCTCGGACAGTTCGACAGGCAAAGGTCGCCGCAGGCGCAGGCGACGGCATAGCAAGCAGAGCGGCGCCGAGAACGATTTCACCCTCGACCAAATAGCCGCCATCATCGGTATCGTCAAGTGAGCCCGGCGAATCACCGACTCCCTCCTCAGCTCCGCCAAGCGCAAGAGGCGATGATGCATAGCCCGATACCGCTGGTAGCTCCGCGACATGTAGCAAGCTGAATGCACTCCAGTTGTCGTACGAGGAGTTCTTCTCGTCTTCTTTTTTTTTCTAAACGACTGAATTCTAAATTGAACTCCGAATTTTTCTTTCCATCGTAACGTTCGAGTTAATTTCTTTTTAGATATTTTTATGGTGATTTTAAGTTTTTATTGTAGCTGTCTTTTTTTAGATACCTCATTTCGTATGTTTTATAGTTTACATTTTATTACTTTGCGAACTTTAGGGGTAGAAAGAAATTGTGATTTTAGTTTGAGATTAAGTGAGATAATGTAGATTAAGTTCTGTTTAGAATCCTGACGACGCGGATTAATTAGACAATGGCCTGAACAAAATAATCATTGAAACGATAACATTTTTATATGTTGTTTAAAAAAATATTTTAAATTATTACTTTTTATTTTAAAACAATTTTGACTTGTAATTAGGTTTAATAATTTAAATAGATGCTGATTTTTATTTGATATATTTCAATAATAGGTAAAAAAAAGAGGTAAAAATATTCTATATGATAGTGGGTACTGTACAGCTTCAAAAAATCGTGCTACTGCAAACTTTTAAAATTATAAAGGAGGGAGAATCGAAGGAGAATATAATATAGAGTTAATTGTTTTTAACACGTTTGTATTATGAAGTTTTCTAAGATCATGAATGGGATATAAGAACTGATTGGATTTGAATTATGAATTTCTTTTAACATTATAATGAAAAATGAATGCACAAAACATGTAATATAACTGTTCATTTTTGTAGATACGTAGTGGCAGATAGTTTATCGAATTTTCCTTAATATTATAATTGTGTCAGTAAGTTCTGCAGTTAATAAGAGCCCTAGACAAATTATAAGATTATAATTTCTATAGAGATATATTAACAAAAGGGACTAATCCTGTGATAGTCTTTACGTGTTTACTTTTTCTTTTAAATCTGAGACTGAAAATAATGTACCAGGCGAAGCGACTTTTATTTTAATTATTTTTTTTTTTTTTTACATAAAATAGTGTACAAGCGAGCGTGACCATTAGACCTGATTTATGTAAGTGTCAAAAAGATTAATATAATTTATCAATGTAACATTATATTACGATAGAAAAATATACTACACATCATTTACATCACACAGATCTCTGTATTTATATTTTTGTCATCCTAGATTGACAACAATTTCCTTCCAAACTATAGTGATTGACTTTGGGTTTTGACAAAATATTGCTGATATATTCTTTTTTAAAAATAAATTCGTAAAACACTATGCAACATTGTTTTAAACAAATGTTGATAATACAAAAAAAAGATAAAACGAGATTCTCAGTTTTAGTGTAATACAAATAATGACTCGTGTACTTTTCATTAAGTACCACAATAATACTTTAAAACAACGCAATGAAATACAAATAACGCACAAGCAATTTATATTATTCAATTACATTAAAAAATATTTCGTGATATATGTGCGTGATAGCTTTAATTCGATAAAAAATCTAAAATTTTAAAAGATGCCTGGATTTAATTGTGAAGAATTATATATATATATATATATATATATACACACTTTGCATAAATTTAAAAATATATCTTTTTTTTTATCAAAATCACTGTATAGATCAATGTATTGTATTACAATTCAATTTGCTTAATAAATTGACGGGTTACAAGAAATCATGCAATAATAAACTTTTATAATTTATACTGATTTAAAAATAGTAAAATATTCAGTAAAAAATCAACTAATGAAATACGTAAAATATCTATTCATATTGCTTTTATAACTAACGTTAAATTACACTTTCTTTGCTAAAAATTAATTTCAATCTTTCTATATATGAGATAAGCATTTCGATTACCGATTAAAATTACTAACAATAATCTATATTTTAATCGGTAATGGGATAATTACCTCTACTTCTGCACTTTTTTTAGTAAAAAGTTTCGTACGATAATATCAATTTTACAGAAATATCATTTTTTACCAACTCCTAGTCTTAAATAAGTTAGATGTTTGCTTTTGCTAGTGCAATGTTCCTTCACTTCTCTCTAAATTACCGATTGATACAACCGATTATCACTTTTTCCTGTTAACAAAAAAAATGTAAAAAAAAAAAAAACGTAACAGCCGGCTAATGTAACAAGTTACACATTAGTCGGTTCGCGACCGTAATCCTGATATAATTTTGGACTTCCTTGAGCGGAAGAACTTGTAGTATAAACTTTCGTACTTGGTGAACTTTGTACAGATGTAGAAAGAGACACATTTTCTTCCGGACTGCCAATAATTAATCTCTTTCGCAGCACTGGAGCGACGAAATGTTGACCAGCTGATAAATCTCGTTTAGATGATTGATTCTATAAATTTCATATAGTTTTTCTATATTGTAAATTAATTGCAAGTTAAAGATTCATTATGATTTAATTTTTAGTAAGATTAGTAGTGTGTAAGAACTGTTATCTAAGACTTAATTTTTTTTATCGTCGTTTCTGTACTTTTTTTATTTTTTATTGAATTACCTTGGGTTTTGAAGAGGGCCAGGTAGCGCCTGTAACGAGACCCAGAATACTGGCTGCTAGACCAACTAGCTGAACAGCGGCCAAAGGTGATAAACCTGTTCTCACGAGACCCAAGGCTAGAAACGCTGCCTGGGCGAGAACAGGTGCAGCTCCGGCCGCACTTGCGGCTGCTCCAGCTAACTGACCACCGCCAACACTTGGTCCGTATGCAAAGCACAGATTATGACGGTCCACCTGATACACAAAACATTTACGAATCATTCACTTAGGTATGTGAATTCAATTCCTGTGAAAAGGGTGCACTTACTAAATGTTTAATTGACAGATAAAGCAGTCCAAATGGAGTGATGAGTGGACATGCCAAACTATATACAGTAGTCATGGTGAATACCAGTAGCAGCCAAGCATAATGGGCACCTAACGGGTACTCCCAAAGCACTGCTTTTCTAACGTAAATGCGCTCCGCTCGACTTCTCGCAGTCCACAATCTAAAAGTGTAAAGCGCCAACTCCGGAAATCTGACGAGTTCCAGGCCACTTCCAAGTAGGGCGGCCGTAATTATATAATTCACAAATAATGCACCCTGAAAGTTAAACAACATGTACATGAACAAATTGCAATTTCTTTGTTTAAAATAATTTGGTAAAGTAAATCATACTTGATCAGGTAAAAAGACACACTTCCATCGGTCAGTATTATTTCCTTCTTTCACGGTCCATTCAAAAAAGGCTTGCGCACTAGTTAAACCGAGACTCGGTAGAATCAAGACCATCAGTAGCAAAAGAAGCAGAGTCTTCCTCATGACGGCATTGTTAAGACCGCTTCTTGTCCAGTGTCGAACGAGCGACTCACTCCGGCCGACAAGGGCAGGCATCAGGGCCGCTACGCTTACCAGCAACACTGTGGGAAGGAAGGCCGATACCAGCGGACTTAACTTCTTTATTTCTCCGGTCGTCGGCAGGTTGTTCACTGCCGTTACCACGAACTGTAATCGATCGTAAAATATACAATAATTGCTACTCCCACTCAGTGAGCTAAGAATTATGCGATTTGGCAATGCTTGTGATTACGTAAAGAATTTAATAAACTTTCAAGTTATTTCAACCGTACAAAGAATTTAAGTATGGCCTTTATTCTCTACACAAGCTTAAAAAATGTTGAAATGCTTATAGGTGCGACTTTTAGTCATTGTAATATTTTTTTTCTTATTTATTGAATTAACATTCTTAGAAAAATAAGAAATAAAAATAATTGTATTCGTTTTTGTATTATGCAGATAATTTAAAATTACAGACATTACGCAATAACCGCATACTTACAGCTGGAGTTGTAACGAAGAATGTCAAGAGGAATAAGGAGGCGTTAATTAAAATTGCATTAAAGTACCAGCAAGGCCTGGCTATGCTCAGATTTTCCCAAAATATGTCAGCAGGAGCTGGTGCGTAATCGACAATCCATTTAATTGACGGTGACGAACGCAATTGTCGTCTCATGGTCCTTGCAGCGCCAGGTGTTCCTAGAAAAAATCAAAGATTCTTTTTAAATTTGTTCACACTTTACTGTTTCGATTCTTTTCAATTCTGATTTCATACCTAATGTTACAAAAGCTACCCCTATTGGTCTACTTAATGCAATTTTTCGCTCTTCTTCCACAAGAGCAGTTAGTCGAATCTGTTCGGCTGTATAAAATTCGAGCGCATCTATTTGTTTCTGAATAAAATATCATATATTAATTCATCAAAATATTTAAAAAAAAGCAAAAAGTATTTTTAAATAATTCACAAAGGATAGAATAAGTATTCAAAATAATTTGTATTTACTGAATGACTTACTTGTTTGAAACAGCAGCCTATAACTTGACCACAACATTGAGGATACAATTTTAAAGGCCCCTTTCTTCGGTTGTAATTTTCACAATAAAGCCTTGCTTGCTCAGCACAGTCTCTTTCTGCATCTAGTTTAGAAAGTTCTTTAATATCATACGCTAAGGCAACATCTTCAACTGTTAAAGTTGGAAAAGCTTCCCTGCAAGTAATAATTGACATTGTATTACAGTAGTAGTGTAACAGTAGTTTATATTTTATTTTAAAAATATTTTACTAACTTGAAGTATTCTGTCAGTCCTTCTACGTTGCATTGATGTTTTGGTATTTCAGTAATTAACAATGTTCTTGCAGCTAACTCACCAGCTGGTTTCATATCTCTGACCTGTAGAGTTTATATTTTTATATTGTAGTGATCACCAAATTAACAGAAACAATCATTTATTTTAATAAAAAGTATATAGGCTTACTTGTTTCAAGAAACGTCTCATGACATAAGCTCCAATTGGTAGATATGATAAAAGTATTAAAGAATGTACCCAAAGCCAAGGAGATTGTGAATCAAGATTTGATATTGTTGTATGACTGAATGAATGGACATCTCCTGAACTGTTCCCGTGAAAGTTAATTGGTAAAATGATGCAAATTGAAATTACAGACATTATACCAACTAAAACTATTAAATGACGTTGGAATGATACATAAAGTAGTCCATCTGGTCCCGCTCTCTTTAACAATTCTTCATCTCTGAAAAAAACAAATATGTTCTGTGAAATGCATAGCTTCCTATAAAATATTACTTTTATTTTTGTTATAATATATAAATATTATCCTATAAAATATTTATTATTATAAAAGTAATAATTACGGCAATTTGAACGCTGTTTTCATCCATGATAAAAATCCTCTGTCTGTATGGGATAGATGTAAGTTGACAGTAGCCTCGATACAAGTTACTTCTGCATCTCTAGTTTCATTATCTCCATAAAACAATTCCATCCACCGGTTTTCTGTTTTGTGTAAAAGTGCCAACCGACCATAGTTCCATGCTTTTTTTCGAAGTAAACCAAATAATAAAACCAAAACCTGAAATATAAAATAAAATTTTGTAAACCATTTATCATAGATTTATAATTGCTTAGATGTCAAACTTATACTTACAATAAAAGCAATAGTGTTCACCAGAAGGTTATCAGGTACTCCATTATATAAATTAGTTATTAATGTTGTGTTTCTGTTAACCAGAACACATGTTTCCGTGGGTGGGTATGAAAATTGACTTTGGCTAAAAACATTAATGGCATTTTAACAATTATATTAAGAAAAATTAAATGATATACTTCTAAATGATTAAAGATTGCATTTTCTATTGTACATTTTACTGCATTTCTTAAAAAGTTATAGCTGAGCATAAATTTTTATAATATGCGGCTAAACTCTATTGAAAATTTAAATAAATGAATAATAATAATAAACGAAATATAAAAATGGTTTGCAAATGTTAATAATGAAAAAAAAGAATAGATTTTAAAGTACAAAAGGAAATAAGATTTTGGAGCATTTTCCGACATATGGTAGTAATTGAAAAAGAACTACTAGAAAATAACTTTACGAAACAAAGAATCAATACGGAACGCGCAAGATAAATGAAATAATAAACAGGTTTTAATAAAGTTCGCATTGACAAATATCTAAAAGCTCCGAGTGACTAATTCTCACTCGCGGTAAGCAATTCAAATCGGAATCTTTCAAGTTCGAAAATTGCATGAGAAATCATTGTCAAGTGGCTGCGTGCATTATTTACGCGCAATTTACTTTGACCGAAGCAACAGTTGTCAACTAATTGTTATACGCCCACATTAAAAATGAACTTTCACCGCAACTTTCCGCGTCAATTGGAGGCATTTTTTTTCTGGAATATACCACAACTGTCATACTGTCGCTCCACCCCACCAGCATAGAAAAACTACCGTTGAATACATTTTCCTTTCTTATTTTCTTCCGGACTGTAAGCCACAAAGGGATAATAACAAAACGGGTATTAAAGACACAATCACAAGCGTCATTGTGGCGTAACTCCGGACACGTTTGCACACAGGCGCACCCAAACGCGAACGCGCTTACACCTACAAAGAAGCATCTGCAACTGGCCCAGTATGCGCGTCGCTTTTCTTAAAGGGCCCGAACATTAAAAAAACTGAAAAAAAAGCAGCGAAAGAAGCTTTTCCACGCTCACAGTGACCTCATCGCCGAAGCACGCGCTTCTCCAACGCGCAAAAGCAATTATAAGGCGCTGGACGGTGCGCTTTGACGCGTAGCAGGTGCCAAAACAAATGTCGGCCGCTCGCACACTCACTTGGAGTAGTCGTAATTCGCGTCCGGACCCATCGTCGGGAGGATCAGGCTGCTTTCTGGGCTGATATTAGGCCAAGTGGCATGTTAACGGAGCCGCGTCAGCCTGACACATTGCACGGCCCCTGGCTAGAAGCAGCAGCAACAGCAACGACTCACGCGCGACGAAGCTGCTGTCCGCACTCCCGAGAACGCCGCGGCTCCGACACTTTCCCACTGTGCCAATCTCTCCTTCCTCCGCAGCCTGCTATTCTAACTGCGCGAGTCTATCCGAGCGGACTTCTTTCTCGCCTTTCGACGGTGCGCTCACGTCTGCTGCTCCGATTCGAGCGACTGCGTCCCAACCTTACCCTGGCGCTGCCCGTCACTCCACTACCGTCCATTGCGATCGTTTTCTTCGCCAACGGCGCAGCATCGGGGCAGTCGGCCTCGGAACTCTTTTTTTTTTTCTTCCCCTTTCGCCAGGGGAGCTTTTGCCGAGACAGTGTGGAGCGGAGATTGTTCGTTGAACGCTGGGGAGGATTTATTTTTAGAAGGCTGCTTCTGCCCAGTTGAACGCTGGCTAATGGAGCAATTGAGCGTCGCGATCGTTTGCTCCGAAATGCATTTATGTTTATAAACCGATAGTGTTTTTAAAAGTAATATTTACTCCCTATCTTGCTCGCTTTTCGCGTGTAATGGTATAAGTTAGAAAATATTTTTCACGTAACCTAATACAGCTTTTGAGATTAGCCGATGCAATTAAGAATGTATTAAAGTTACAAACAGATTAACTACCCAATACCAATTTAAAAAATTCATTATTGACACAGTTTTTAATTATAATTTCAAAAATATAAAACAAGTTAAAAGTTTATTTGATAATTGCACAATTGTAAACGATGACAACAATTTTGAATGTCCTGTAATAAAACATAAATTAACGAGCGGGTCGTCGAAAAATATCACGACGTGTCATTGCATGACATTAACTTTTAATTTGGCGATAATGATTGGACTTCCTCAGCGGTTTTTGTACTCCTCTTTCTGTACAGCCTAAATAAGAGACTGAGATAAGATAATATACCAAATTCCATTGTAGAAAATTGATTCTTAATTGTTTCACAATCATTTTCTTTAATCGAAAAATAAATTTCGACGTCAAAAATTACTATTTATAATTGACCCCAAAATTTTAAGATGTGATAGGTTTTAATGTTTATCATAAAGTCTATCAATTTTTATTTCGATCTATTAATCATAATGGATAATAGATAATAAAAAATTGGAGAAATATGAAACATCAATGACATAAATTTGAGGAACACTCGTTTGTTACTGGATTTACTTATTAGTCAAGTAGATTGTATTAGCACACACATCGAATTTTGCTACTTTGTATGAAGAACGATACGAATCGTTACGGTTCGCAAAGGAGGGTATCTTTCATTGTGTGTTCCACATCAATTTCATATACACTTTCTCTTCTGACGAAGTAGCGATTTCTTTTCTCTTTTTATAGACTTTTGGAATATTCTTAGCTGCTTCGTCATTTATGTATCACGCATATTTTTGCTTTAATGCCTATATAATAATTGATGACACATTTTAAATTAAGCAAAATAAAATTAATATATTTTCAGGTATGTTTTATACTTTTATTTCACTATACAATTTCTCTTGAAAAGATTATATTATTTTGACAATACTTTTATGATAAATTACA
Source organism: Sycophila sp. Sp_5 (assembly GCA_018906775.1). Lineage (NCBI taxonomy): Eukaryota > Metazoa > Arthropoda > Insecta > Hymenoptera > Eurytomidae > Sycophila > Sycophila sp. Sp_5. Next base: position 778,629 of record JACCID010000076.1, read on the forward strand.
AACACTGTGTAAGATAAATTGTTACATGTACAAATAATATGTAAATTAAATATATATACGCTGGTCTTAAATAATACAATATAATAATTGAAAATCATTTTTGTTTGCATTTACATAATTAATTGTAGATATAGACTTTAAAGCATTAACAGAGGTGGCTTTTTAAGCTCCTAACTCTAGATTATAACTAATATTATGTACAAAGTATCATACAAAATAAATATAAAAATATTTTTTAATATTTTCTAACTTCACGCTATAAAATTAATTTATAATAGAAAGTCAAAAATTGTTTCATCCTTCATTTTTATTAGTAAGTTTACTAATTATACAGAACTTACAGAATCAGTTTTATTTATATTTTCTAAATTAAAAATAAGTTTTATCTACAGTTTAACTTGTACTCACTATTTACATTTTGTACTTGTTCCCATTTAAATATTTTTACAGAACCTCACAGATGCAAATATATATTTTAGAATAAATACATATTAATAAATATCAAACACTATATTTAATTAAACGTTATCGATTAGGTGCAGCAATGTGCTAACTTAATTTCTCACAAAATAGTTTTACGATCATTCATTGATTACAAGAACAGTATTAGATAGGCTTAATTTCGTTTGTACTGAACAATAGGCTGAACTTCACCTGTAGTTATTGAATCTAAAATCCATATTTCTTTCAAACCTTCTAAACCAATAACAATTTCTGCGCGGATAGGATCTTCCGTGATTCTTCCTCCTGCTGTTTTTACTAATTCTTTTAAAGCCGAAGTGGGTGGTGATGTGCCATTTTCAATATAGATTAAGCCACATGTTACAAACAGTTCTGGCACATATGCTTTTCCAAACAACTGCCGATCTCGACGATTTTCCTGCGAATGCAAATGTTAACATAAAAATCCTTTGTATATGAGCCTTTAAAACTATTACATTAATGTATTTAAACATACTTGAACTGCTTTTGAAAAATGACACATTTCATAAGGGGCAGGATCTATCCATTTTTTACTTTCCAGTGATTTAAGAGCCCATTCCGTACTAAGTAACCAGCAGCCTCTTATTATTCCTTTCAATAAGTTTACTGTTCGAATACCTGAACTAATTATATGCGTTGTACGCGACGTGACGGTCATTTCCAAAGTAACAGATCCTAAGGCTTTAATAACAGACTTAACTAAATCTTTTTCTCTAAAAAGCAAGAAATGCATCTGTTATAGAAAAATATTTTACACAAATACTTTAAAAAATATTTTTACTTCCAAAATAACTTACTCTTTTGATAATCCTGTCAAAACAATGATAATTTTACTGCTTTTTCGACTATTTTCATTTCGTTGTTTTAATCTCTTTAAGTCGAATTCTCTTAATGAATTTCTATCACTTAATCGTTTTGATACTTCATTGTCATTTTGTGTAATAGTATCTATTATATCCATATTTCTTAATTTTTTAACAACTATTTTTTTACTTGTAATTTTTCTTTTTCTTTTTACTGGTTTTACTTTCTCTAGAGTCATTTCATTTTCTTCTATAGAATTTCTTTCAAAGACTGGTTCTGGGATTTTTCTTTCCTCTTTATCTTCTTCTTTTCGTCTATTAGTTTGCTTTCGCTTTTTTCTTGTTTTGGTTACTACAATTTCTGTTTGTTTGAAAGATTCATCAATATCAGCGGGACTAAATGAAATTAGCTGGGAATTTTCTCTTAATGGATACAGTTTTCGTTTTAGTGCTGCTTTATTTTTTGATTTTGCTATTAAACTTTCTTCTGTTTTTCTTTTATCTTTATCAGATTCATTTAAGGATTCTTCTATTATGTCTGGCTCTTTTTCTTCTTCTGAGGCACTTGATGCTTCATCAGTTGAACTAAGAATAACTGTATCTGACAATGATTGATTCTGTATCTTTTCTTTATTTTGTAGATTTTTTTGTCTGAAAAAATAGAAAATTTTATTTGTATTTATAACGACTTACTAAGTTTTAATTTAAATTTGTTTAAGGTATAACTTATACTCACTTTTTGTTTGTAGACTTTCTTGGCCTTTTTATAATTGTCCGGCATTCTAAATTAGAATCATCAGATGATAAATCTACTAATTTCCTAGGATGTAGAGAATTCGTAGCGATACTATTTTTAATCATTGTTTTCATAAAAAAAGAACGACTTACTGGATATGGTGTGGCTTCTATTATACTTAATTCGTTATTTGTTGAGCTAATATTAGCATTACTTGATTTTCTTGATTTATTCAGCGATATATTTGTACATTTATCAGACTCTTTACTTACACTTGTACTAGCATTTTTCAATCTAGCAGATTTTCTCAATGGTTTGGATACTCTATCTTGATCTTTATTAGATTTTTGTTTTCCCTTTGCGTCTGATTTATTTAATTCATCACTATTTTTAATTGTTTTCTTTGTAGAAAAATTTTTTATTCTTTCCACTAAAGGCATATTTTCTAGTTCACGATCACTAATTACAGACTGATTTTCTGATGACTGCTCACTTACAATACTTTCAGTTTCTTTGCAAGCACTTTCTTCTACCATTGTTAGTATTTTATTAAAATCTAATAAATTTTTAGAATTTGAAGATTTTCTAGCTGAATCTAAGGATGTGTTAACTTGCAGTGAAGATCGAATAGTACTAGTACTCGGTTGTCGGGATCTTATTCCACTACTATATTCTTTCTCTTGATTACTTAATGGTTCTGATATTATATTACTACTATTTGTTTCTTTAGTATTTTCAGTGTTCGATGTCTGAGATATAATTATATTTTTTTTTTTTTTTTTTACTGCTACAGCAGAAATCGATGATACAGTTCTTCTGACAGAATCAAGAGAAGTATTAACTTGCATAGAAGTACGAACTGTACAAGTACTTTGGCGATTAATAATTGCTGCAGCTTCATCAAACTGATTACTTTTATTGTTTACCTCATTCAAATTATTTGGAATCTGATTTTCTTTTTGCATAATACATTTCACTGAATGAATTTGATCCAATGAGGTATTCACATTTAATGATGTACGCATTGTATTAATACTACAGTCCTGATTGTTTAAACTTGACTTTTTACTTTGATCAGAAGATGATGAATTTTGTTTTTGTGTAGCATTTAAATTGTGAATAGTTTCATCTACAAATGGTATATTTTCAAGTTTAAGTGACTTTCTAATTATATTTTGAAACGATCTGCGAATTATTGGCATTTTGGATGAAATTGTGGTAATTTCCATGAATGACTTAGTACTGTTCGTAGAATTTTCAAGGTTTATAGTTTTACTATTTTCATTATCTTCAAGATTTATAGTAGTACAATTATCACTTGAATGAGATTTTTCATTTAAATTAATAGTGTTGCAATTTGTAGAGATCACATCTATATTGTTAGTTTTGTCTTGTTCAATAAAAGAGGAACAAATTAATGGAAGTTTATTTACAAAACTTTCATTTGAATTACAGGTACTTAATTTTGAAGATTGTACTACTTTTGCAGATTTTTTCTTTAAACAAAGTCGAGAAATTCTTGATCTTCTAGTGCCTTGACTCAAAATAGGACTAACAGGATAATTCAATATATTCAATGTTCTTGGAGTATTACTTACATCATCATTATTTACATCAGTTCTCTGTAGAGTATTTATATTATTACTTTTTGTAGACATAGAATTATTTGGTTGATCATCATTAGTAAATAATCTAGCAACAGGGATTTTCATTAACTTAACAGAATTCTCACTAGACTCTTCATTATTTTTACTATTTTCTAATCTAGAGTTTTTTGGTGTACTTGCAATACTTTGACTGTCCTCTTCATCTGTATCATCATTCACTTTGTTACTTTCTGTTTCAGGTGACCTATGTATTAATACTTGTACCGGATTTTTCTTTCTTCCATCGCCTGACATAATAATTTGATTGTTTTTTCCAATATCAATTCTTATACTAGGTGATCTTTTATCATTATCACTTTCCATGCACGTTTCAGTTGTTTGACTAGCAATCGGTGAACATTGAGATGCCAAAATTTCATTTGTTTTTATTGCTAATTCATTTTCTTTATCAAACAATGCTTGTGTTTTATTCATTATTGCATTTTTCAATTGCAGGCATGTTCTATTTAATTCTTGTTCCTTTTCTTTAATAACTTGCAATGAACTATTTTGAGTTGCCTCTGTTTCTGCATTACAATTATATAAGTCACAATTACCATTATTGATAACAGTATCGTTTGCTTTACTTAAGGGAGTTGCAGTGACATCGCTTTCAACAGTCTGGTTTCTTACATCTTTGTTTGTACTATCAAATGATGTACTGCATAATGTTGATTCTTTTAACGTAATTTTGCCAGTATCATCGTTCAACTTTCTTAAAGAACTATTTTCCAAGTCTGATGCATTAGACACATAACTTAAATTGACTTTCATAGAACTTCGACGATTCCTAAGAGAGCACCTATTCGCACCACTATCATTTTTCAAAACCGACCTTTTTTTTCTGCCTCGCGCCATTTTTCGTAATTCAATTATTTTTACGTGAGTAACAATTACATTTTTAAAGTTTACTTTGTTTTGTCTTTAGTATGTTATGCACGCATTGTCTGCATACAGCCTTGCACAGGTTTATTGAATTCAGATCATTAAACTTGTTCATTAATTTAAATCTTATCAATGTTTTTAACTCTTTAGTTATAACAATTTTTAAGTGTTGTTTACGACAACAAACAACATTTCTCCGTCGCGGTTGTATATTCAAGTTGGTCGACAAGTTCTAACGCGCACAAAATTATTTACTTGGGGTAATCAACGCTAGAGTGCGCTGTAAAATCGCGGGTAATTTAAAAATTATTAAAAAGTTTTGCATTCGATTTTTTTGCAGTTATTAAAAAACTTTAATATCATAGTTTACTGCTAACCATTACACATTTGGTAAAATAGAATAGAGTAAATTCAATTATAATATCCTACTAAAATTGAAATTGCAATTAAGTAGGTAGTGATAATTAGTTTGAAGGTTAACATGAAACTAATTAATGCTAATCGCTGGCTTAATTCCACTAAGTGCCTTGCCCTGCTCTACTGTAATTACTGTAAATCGAGGAATAATTGTTAAAGTAAAGTTGAAAACATACGTAAAGTGCATACGTAAAGTTGAAAACATACGTAAACATACATGAATATGAGAGACTAATTTCGCAGTAATACTCCAGTTTGTATAAACTATTTTACATTTGTCAGTTTGTATATACAAATCAGTGGTGGGGTTACAAATATAATAATTGTAATAAATATATATATATATATATTATTTAAAATTTCTTTTTACTGCTGTCGGTAGGAAAGATTTTGTCTGTATCAACAATTCTATTCTGCTCCGCCGCCGCTTCGCGTCCCAATTATTTCGCATTGGCTTACAAACTATCTATAGACATTGCATTATAGCTGTTTTATGTATACAAAAATGGCGTTCATGGCGCTGACAGTGTTATCGTGAGACTGATTTCTAAATTTTTCTCTCTAAACAGGTATCTTTCTCCAAAGTTTATGTTTGTTAGTCGTTTTGTTAAGGTTGTGTGCGACGCGCATTTTGGGTGCGAGCCTTCAACGACGTTTTTCCTTCCGTTGATTTGAAAGCACTACGTTGGAAAGACCTTCAACATGGACGATCTTCAAAATTATAAACTGCAACTCCAGCAGGTAAGAAGATACAATATTTTCGTTATTTCTACTCTTTAAGTTTCGCTAGAGTCAGTAATAGAAACTTCTTTTGTAGTTTGCTATTCAATTTTTATGACGCAACGTGTTTATGCACTCTAGGTTGAAGCAGCACTAACAACAGATCCCGAGAATGAGGAATTACTAAAATTAAAAATTGATTTGGAAGAGGTTATCGAATTGACCCAAGACCTAATAAAATCTCAACAACAGGAGAAAAAGGTAGTCGAGGTAGAACCAAAAGATCCTGAAGTAATAGCTGTTTTGGCTAGTAAGTGGAAAATTGGCGACCAGTGTATGGCACCATGGAGTGAAGACGGAAAGTGAGTATCACAATCTTATATCACTTTTTTCACAAATAAGAGATCAGACATTAATGAATATAAATTTTAACAGATATTACGAAGCAACCATAGATGCTATAGGTGAGGATGGTGTTGTAAATATTACTTTCAATGAATATAAAAATAAAGATGTTACAATGCTTAGTAACTTGAAATCTATGGCAAAAAGACCAGCATCTGATTGGGCTGATCAAAAGTCGAAGTAAGTTTTATATTAATTATATTTAAAAAGAATGAGTATATTTTTTATTTAATTATTATTTAGTTTAGATTACTTTATACGTTGACAAATTATTACTAATGTTTAATTTTCCATTCCTCTACCCTCTCCAAATATGAATATCGAACCTGTCCAACATGAAATTGGCATGGCTTATATTACAAATTATGTTTACTGTCTACTTGTTCATTGGCGATGCATGCTGATGTTATTCAATGGAACTATCACTTCAGACAGAAGTAAGAATATGATTACATTTGATAATGCCAGTAAACTTAATATGCTATCAATGCTTTGAACAAAGTCCTTATTTCCAATATTTTTTTATTTGTCTAAAGTATATCTTTTTAATATGTAAATATTGCAAAATAGAAAAATTACTAACATTTTTTTATATCTATTTAGAAAAATGCAAGTATCTGCAATAGCAGGTATGGATCCAACTAAACAACGTGAATATTTAAAGAAAAGGAAACAAAAGAAATTGCAAAGGTTTAAGGAATTAGAAGAAGAAAGAGAGCAGGAAAAAAATAAATGGCTAGCGTTTTCAAATAAGGTAGATATTACTTTTTATTAAATATTTTTAATTTAACACCAAAAATACAGTTTAATCTGCATTATAAATTTCTTTTCAGTCTTCAAAAAAGGGAGTAATAAAGAAAAGTATCTTTGCAACACCAGAAAATGTTAATGGACGGGTTGGAATAGGAACATGTGGAGTCAGCGGTAAAGAAATGACCAAATTTAGCAATGGTGAAAAGTGGCGACGAGGGACATAACTGTATAAAAATTAATGTCACTAAACTCGCAACAAAAATAATTGTTAATATAAGTTTAGAGGAATTTTGACTATCTCTTACGCCAATTGTTAAGAATTTTAATCATAGGCTTGGAAAAGCTTTGGTTAACTTTCTTGTGTGAATTCTACATGTTTGTGAAAATGAGATTTTGTATGTATGTGATCCTTGTGTGTTTGAAAAAAGAATTCGATATTAAGAACACTTTTTTTTTTAAATAATTATATATGCAGTATGAGTTAAGACTCGTTCTATGTAAACAAAACACATAAATAAAATAATATTTTAAAAGCATGATATTTTCGAATAATTAATAATTAAAAAAAAAACTCTAAAAATATCATAAAATATTAATAAAATAACCAAATGATAATTAATTAGTGTTTTAAAATTAATAGTAGAATTATTTGGTTAATTCAAGTTTATTTAACGCTAACTAAATCTAGAATCAAGAGCACTAATAGATATATATACATATAATTCATTCATTTTCCATTCTTGTGTTTCTCCTCCCACCACCTCCTATAGAAACACAAATTGATCCCATATGTTCCATAAAACATGGCTGCCCACGCGGATCACAGTACAGTAGGTCCGCCGTTTTTTACCGTTATCGCTTAAAAATATGACGCGTTATCGTTGATTCATCGCTCGAAGATCGCAAGCAATTTTGCCATTTCGTGAATGTTTCATTTTTCTTTTATGGTGTATACGTTAACCGGCAAATGAAGCACAATACACTTCAAAAGGTTTGTTTTCTAGTCTCTAACCATAGCCTTGCAACTGTCAAACATTAGTTTACATTCCATGAACTTTTTTAAATTGAAAGACACTTAATGAAGCACCTACTTTGCTGCGCGTTATTTACAATTGAATGTTTTTACTCATTTTGCAAGAACCTTGTAGTAATAAAAACACTATAGTCGAATAATAATTATTTTTATAATTTCAGGGGCATTAATAAAGATGCTTCCCAAAAATCACAAGAAAGTTATGTTGTAAAATAGATAACAATATGAGTTAGTTGCAAGTTTGTAGATTATAAAATTTATAAACATGGATTCTTATCAAAGAAATCGTGATTCTGAGAGTACTGGAAATGATCGAGAAGTTGATTGGTCCAGATATGGACTTGGAAATGCAGAGAATCGGAGGTCTTCTCGATCTGAAAATAGACTTCACGAGGAACTGGGTCCAGAAATGTATCAAACTGGTACAAATGAATTATTTGCACAAGAATATGTAAGTTATTTTATTATTATAGAGATACCAATATTTGTTTAGTTATAACTTTTATATTTTGAATGTGCGGACAGAATTCTGATCCATGGTGGAAGTCAAACTTCTTTATATCCCAACCAGTTTTATTTGGAACTTGGGATGGTGTATTCACTTCTTGCCTCATAAATATATTTGGAGTTATAGTTTTTTTGAGGTCTGGTTGGATAGTTGGACAGGCTGGAGCATTAAATGCTGTATTAATAATATTTTCTACAGGTATATTGTAGTAACTATATGATTTATTACAAAATTGCATTTACGAGACTTCAATAAGATATTTTTCAGTATGCGTTGCCTTGGTATCAGTACTATCAGCAGTTGGAATTTGTGAAAGGTGTAGAGTGGAAAGTGGAGGAGTATATTTTTTATTATCACATGTACTAGGATCAAGATTTGGAGGATCTATTGGTTTGTTATACTGTTTTGGACAGGTATACTCAGAGTTCTGCATTATTTTGTGTAACAGTAATAAAAAATTAAAAAATTATATTTCAAAGTATTTTATTTTTATAGGCTGTTGGATGCGCCTTAAACGTTTTAGGTTTTGGTGAATCTATGGCTGGACTTGTTGGTCTTGACTCACCGTGGGCACAAAGAGGCTTTGCTTGTGCGGCAGTTATACTTCTTTCTGTAATAAATGTTGCAGGTGTAAAGTGGGTAATTAAATTGCAATTTATGTTACTGTTAATTTTACTATTTGCTGGACTAGACTTTATAATTGGAAGTTTTACACATACTGATCCAGGTGAATAAATCAAATTAAATTTTAAATAATTAAAACATTTTGCGATAATATATATTTTTTAAATTGTTAATTTAGAGAATGGTTTTCTGGGTTGGTCGACTGAAATTTTAAAAAATAACACATTTCCTATGTATCAAAATGGATATAGTTGGTTCACTGTATTTGGAGTATTTTTTCCTACCGTTACTGGTGTACTTGCTGGTATCAATATGAGTGGGGACTTAAGACATCCATCAACTGATATTCCTAATGGGACCTTAGCTGCATTAGGACTCAGGTATTGATAAAGAAAATTCTTTAAGAAATTTTCATTGAAATGTAGACGAAGTATTTATACAAAATAACTTTTAAATTTACAGTACAGTATTGTATTTATGCTTTTCCTTATTCCTGGCGGCGACGTGCGCAAGGGAAACCTTGCAAACAAACTTCATGATTGCATCAACAGTATCAGCTTTCTCCGTTCTATTGCTTGCTGGTCTGTATGTATCATCTTTTAGTAGCTGTTTAGGAGCAATGTACGGAACGCCACGTGTTTTACAATCGATTGCAGGTCAAAACGTCATTCCTGGAATAAGCTGCTTACATAGAGGAGTACGTCATCAGCCTTAAATTATATTTAAAGTTTAGTGCTTTCCAAAAACCTATTAACAATTTTTATCGTATTATTTTTATTTCAGAGAGGTCCGAATAAAGTACCTATCTATGCAATGTTGGTTGTTGCTATAGTCACATTGACTTTCATTATTACGGGTGAAATAAATACTCTTGCACCAATAGTGACAATGCCGTTTTTGTTGACCTACGCTTGCATGGACTATGCATATTTCGCTCTTGCTCAAACATTTGACCTGCGCCATTCACGAGAACAAAGATTTTCTGCACAATCTCCATCGGTAGACCGTAATTACGGAACTTCTGATAGAAATGTTTTGATAGAGGCTGAAAATGATCTTGATACTCTGTTTCCCGAGAGGACTAGACATAAAAATCTTGTTGTAATTAATTTTTTCACTTTTCATTAATTATGCAATTTTTCATTTTTTTGTAATGATTGACAATAATTTTTAGAGAAATGCCAGTGTTGAAAGCAATGGATTTGTAGATTCATCACCCAGCATTGAAGACAATAACAGTGTAACTAGTGAAGTACAAAAGAAAGTTCACATTCACGGAAAATTGGGAAATTGGTACAGTCCTTTTTGTAACAGATGGTTTTCTCTCTTAGGCGTTAGTATTATTATAATTGTTTATTTATTTACAAATAATTAAAAAAAAGCAATTAAAAATATCATAAAAATGCTTATAATTTCAGGCATTGGTTAAACTGTTAATAATGTTCTTGGTTCATTGGGGTTATGCACTAGCGAATATAATAGTTTGTTTCCTTGTTTGGAGTTATATTGGCCATGCTAATCCTGCCGTGAAACCCGGAGTGTCAGCAGAATTTAAATTTTTCGAGTGGCTTAAAAATTCTATTCTCAGACTTATGGGGTAAATATAACATTCCTTTTAACTATAACTGCGTACATAACTCTGAGCAAATTTGAACTGATTGCTAATTGCTTAAAAAAATTCAATCAATATTTTATGGATATCTTACAGGAAGAAGGTTTACGACTATGAACAAATCGTGGTAACGCCAGTTCACCCTGGTGTGGAAACATGCTCTGCTCAACTGAATGAAGAGAACGAAGACTTTGCAGGAAGACGACGATATCATCAGATAGCAAACGTCACTGGTCAATATGTCACTGTTGAATAAATCGTCCTTTATAATTCAAACGGTTACGATCTACAAGTATTTTTGAACAGTGGATTGTAATATACATATATACATAAGGCAGCTTGCTAGTGAGAATTTAATTAAGTGAAAAAAAATAGTGTATGAATTAAGCACACGCAATACTTTAAGGAAAAGGAAGCTGGAACTGGAAGAAACATAATATGTATGTAACATAATACATAAATCAACTTTTTCTAAAATTTCTTATATAAGGTTTCTTTTCCGTCAGAAATAACAATTCGTGAGATTTACGCACAGCCTAACATTTGTACTGCCCTTATATATATTTCGATACTTTGCGTGCATTATTTCTAACCAAAGAAAACGAGGGTCCACTTTGACATGTGTTTTCATTGCTTCATTGTGTTACAATAATACCGCGAGATTGTGTATTTATTTATACAGAATATTTAAAAAAAATTAATTATAAAAATTTATATACCATACGAGTGAAATTGTGACGTTACCGCAATTTTTTGTGAAGTTACTGCAATTTTTTGTAACGTTATTTGTAATACTCTGTATAATATTTAAGACATAATAATATATTATATATGTTTATAAGACTCAAGCTAATTTAATTTAAACACAAGGGAAAATTTTATACTACCAATACGTTGCTAATAACCTTGCAACGGCATCGTACTATACTTGTGATAATTTTTTTTTTTAAATTTGGTCTTCGCGAATGTAACCTCAATTCACTTTTCTTTCATAATGATAAAAAAATAGAACAAGTGACTAAAGTAATTTTTTTAACAAAAATTTTCAATAAAAAATAATAAGCTAAATATAAAGTCTTTCTTTATTTCGAAAAACAAAAGCACTTGCAAGTAGTTTTTTTATAATGTGCACTTTGACGTTTGCATTTAAATATAATATTTTAACCTACAATTGTATAAATCTAAAAAAACCTTACAATAATTATTTACAAGTAACTTCAGAAAAAAAGAATAAAAAATATCACATTTATTGGAGAACTCATTCGTTTTCCACGCAGAAAGGAGGTCCGAGCTTTTTAAGTCGCCTGAGGAGCTCAGGTTTGGTGAGCAGACTCTTTTCGATGGCGTCGACTAGAGCACCGATCGGATCAAAGGCAGGCAGCGGCATTCCCCTTATGCCGTACACATAAACCGAGCCTTGTTCGTCCGAGGCGACTAATTGTTCGCCGCTCCTCGTGAATTCGATTCTCAACAGTCGTACACCCTGAGGAGCGATCCGAGTCGTTGATGCCGGCCGGTACGACTTGCGACGAATATCCCAAATGCAGATCTATGCAAAAAAATGTCTTAATAATTTTAATCGATCTGTGTCGATCAAGAGGTTTTAGTAATTATTTGCAAGTGTTTTTTTTTAAATAAAAATCTATTGATATTGAAAATGAGAAAAATATTCAAATAAAAAATAGCAATTCTATTTGAATTAAAATAAATCTCTGGCTCTGACATCTTGTGACTATCGGATCTTTCAAAAATGCTTTAAGGAATATCTCTAAACAATTTGGATAATGCTTTGAAGTAATAATTAATCTGTTATGATATACCTTTTTCTTGTATATACTACAGGGTGTCCCATTTTAAAGAAACCACCCAGAAATTTTTGCCAGTTCGCGTTGTACAAAAAAGTTGTTTTGGAACAATGGGGGCCATCTTTTTATGAAATCAGTCTTGACCTTGAGACTTATTTTCAAGGTCATTTGAAGGTCAAAGTGCTTTTTTGGATAGAAACCTCCATTGGGCAAAGGTGAGATTTGTAATGACGAATTTGACCCTTACATGACTATGGGGGGGATAACCGCACCCAAACATGATACCTTATCTGATCGTAGAATTTCGCGCTCTTTTCGAATCCGGGGTCAAAAATGGGAGTTCCTATTAAAAAAAGCACTTTGACCTTCAAATGACCTTGAAAATAAGTCTCAAGGTCAAAACTGATTTCATACAAAGATGGCCCCCATTGTCCCAAACAACTTTTGTCTGAACAATTTTTTTGTACAACGCGAACCGGCGAAAATTTCTGGGTGGTTTCTTTAAAATGGGACACCCTGTATATTTTTGGATTGTATAAGGACTTTATAGTCCGTTTAATTTCTTTAAATAAATAAAGAATCCAAGTAACTCGGGTAAGACAATCGTTGTCTCTTAATGTTTTTGAAAAATAAAAAAAAATAGTAGAAGGAGAGCACCTCGTTAGCAACGGCACTGGCGAAAATGGTAGGATTCCTCGGGCTCCATGCGGCCGAGGTGACGCAAGCCATGCGGGTCCCAAAGCTAAGAAGTGGTTCGTCGAGATCCTCGGCCCAGATGCGAGAGCACCAGTCCGCGCCGCAGGTCAGAATGAGCTTAGAGCAAAACGGCGAGAACTCGAGACTGTAGATCGGCCCGTCGTGGGCGAGGAAGTTGTCGAGATGAGCGTGGGGATGGGTCATGGCGCAGCGATAGACGCAACCCTCTTCCGTACCCACCAGGTAAACGTTTTTCTTTGTAGGGTGCTTGCGAAGAAGCAGCACTCCAGGACTGCGGCTTATGGGAATCGCGTGGCCCAGACAGTGATTTATTCGCGTCACGCCTGGAATTTTACCTGCGATCCAAAAGCGACCATTTCGTCGGTCTCGAGCAAGACGACGCCATCTCGGAATCCAGTTAGAAAAGGTGCCATTCCGGACTCCATGTACAGAATATACAGAAAAGTGCCATCTCGGACTCCAGTTGGGAAAGCTGCCATCTCGGACTGTTTATATCTGGAGTCTGAGATGGCACCTTTTCGAACCGGACTCCGAGATGGTAGCTTATTTTCTATCACGGTCTTCAAAATGGCAGCTTTTCCAACACGGTCTCCACGATGGCAGCTTCTCTAACACGGTCTCCAAAGTGGCACCTTTCCTAATTAGAGTCCGAGATGGCACTTTTCTATATGGAGTCCGGAATGGTACCTTTTCTAACTGGATTACGAGATGGCGCCATCTTGCTCCAGACTGACGATTTATTGAAATCTTTATAAATGTGAAGCTCCTCGAAAATTGCGGAGCCAATTCATGAAACGTTAAGATGACGCCGTACGACTTTCGAGATTAATTACCGTCAATGCGCTGAAAATGGAGAATCTCTTGCGCGGCGAATTCCGTGTTGGTGGAGTAACAAAACACTCGGCCGTCTTGATTGCTCGTGAACAATTGCTCTTCTTTTTTATTAGAGCCGAACGGCTCGATGCCCATCGGCCACCACTGAACCTGTTGTAATAAAAGTAGTGGTAACAAATAAAGGACCGGGTGGTTGTCACATTACACTTGCTTCTTCGAATGAAATGTTTAGTTAAAAAATGACCTGCCAGTGGGGATAGTATGAAGGCGAGGTTTTTCGGTCGGACTGTAAGACGACGATCAGCTGCTTCTTGCTAACGTCGATCACGCGCACGATGCCGTCGTAGAAACCGATGGCCAGAAGATTGGGGCGTCCCGTGCTCCAGGCCAGATCGCTTACTGCGCTCTTAAATTCGAACACACGGTCCGGTTCGCTCGGATTTTTTGCACACCAAATCAAGACCATGCCTTCGGGTAGCTCCTCTGAACTGCGTTCAATGAAAGTTCATTTTCCAATTTCAAATATTTATCGTTTTGCATTTCATAATCGAATGAATAAGCATTATCAACATCCTTAGAAAAGCTCAATTTTTTTATCAATAGATTGAGAACCAAGTGAAATATAAATTAAAAAAAGTGACGATAAGTAAAATTCTAATTTCTTACTTTGAAAAGGAGTAAAAGCGGATATTTTATATAAGTTATAAAGTTTAAAATACTCGTTATAAATATTCGATAAAAATCTATTTCATGACTTTACTCTGTATAAAAAAATAAATTTGATTATAATTTTTTACGTTTCGGGTAAAGATTAGAACGCACAAGTGCAGCGATAACGATTTTTAATTAACTTTTCTTTAAGAGATTATCACGACGTTGTATGAAGTAATACTAAAGGCTTATTTTCATGTTGCTAGCATTCGACCTCGTTTATATATATAATTAAGGTACCGCGAAATAGAACGATTTAATGGAAGGACGAAAATTTGTCTAAATTCTAGAATATCCCCCACACAATTGTTTTGGCAATGGCTCCGTAGCCGACGGCAAGGAGGCTGGCGTTGACAGGATTCCACTTGAAAGTGGTGGCCGGTCTTCGGTGAACTTTCGATTGAGTGTGCCGCCAGAGCAGATCGAGTTCGTACACGAGTCGAAGATTCAAATCGCCGGGATCCTGACAACGCAGTCCGGCGAATCGCTTTTGCGCTTCCTCGTAATTTTTGCTAGCGAGAATGCGCAAAGTGATACGCGCTGCGTCTTCATATTCGACGCGCGATCCAATCGTCGCTAACTGATCCTCCAAACGCCGGTGTCGTTGGTCTTCTGCTCTTGAATCTGGAAACTTGAAGCGCGCTTCCTAAAATTAAGGAGATTTTTATCCGCATTATTTTATCGATAAAGATCGCACCTCTTTTCGCGAGTAGAAAAGAGAGAGAGAGAGAGAAAGAAGACGCGTGTCACGCTCGCACGTAACCTTTAGAGGGCCGGGATGACGCCTGTAGACGTCATATTGTTTTTTTATTAATCAAAACTAAACTAAAGTCACTTTTTTATAGAAAAATGGAGCTTTTGAAATTTCTCACTCTAAAGATTAAAAGGCGTAGGCCGCAACACGTTGCTAAATTTCGAATCGTTTTACTGATATACTTGAAAGGGTTCGCCACTGGCCATCTTCGCCTCCTCGTTCCGATAAGTGTCGTACATGACCCAGTTGTTGACGAAGGTCGCGTGGTTCATTCGCTCTTCGCGACCGACGTACGTGCTGCGCGTCTTGGTGTAGTGTTGGCCAGTCTGCGTCTCGGCTTCAAGAGTTTTGCGCCCGGCACCGGCCATTATCTTCCGATACTTTTCATTCACCTCGACGAGCGCTTGGCCCTCTTCCGTGCTCGCGTCCTCCGTCAGCTGCGGCAGCTCGAACATAAAGTCCGTCTCCGTTTCCTTCAACGTGATCGTCACTCGGTCGTCCAGCGAGAAGAAATCTCGCAAATCAAATCTGCCGACCCAGAATGGAGACAACTTTCATTAGTCTGTACATCGGCTGTCGGTTCATTATCAATTGATATGGACTAAAGAAAGAAGCCCCAACCTGGGTACGTGGAACTGCGAGGGTACGTCTTCGTCGTCAGCAGCGTCCGTAATGTTCTGGGAGCCTCTCACGGAGATGCGTCCCGAGCTGCTGACACTCTCACTTTGCTTGGCTGCCAGGAACTCGTCGAGCGTGTAAATGGAAGAGTAAGAAGATATGGTGTCGAGGCTGGGTCGTCCTGGTTGCAGGTGCAGGATACTGGCGGTGCGCGAACCACCGTACGAACCGGACCTCGAGCCGGGTCGTGAGCCCAGTTGTCCTATTGCGTCGAAGGCGGTGCGACGTTCATCGACGCTCTGGTACAATGGGTGCACCAGGTGCCGCGGAGTCACGTCCTCGCCCTCCTCGTAGATGCGCAACCGATCCCGTCGCTGCAGAACTGTCAATATTGCCTAGGGCGTCATTAAATTATTCTCAGTAAAACTCCTTCATTGGAACATTGAAATTCTAATAAATGAAAACGTAATTGAATTTGAAAGTTTTCTGTGAAGCACACTTTTTATGCATGATCTCGGATTCATAAAAGATGATACTATACATTAAAGTTTACAAGTAACAAAATGGATTGATAAGTCAATAAAAACGTTACTGCTGACTTACAAAAAAATAAAGAGTAAAAACTTTGGTGTATAGGTCTAAAGTACGTTTTTTTCAGGAAGAGAAATCGATAGAAGTACAATGTATGCCTTTCCAATTCCTTAAATGTTCCAATACTTGATAATTCTTTTGGATAAAAATAGCAATAATTTTGCCGATGCAAATCGTTGTTAAAATAAGTTGTATAAGTTATGCAGCTCATTTGTCAGCTGTTGGAAAAAGGCGAGTAGTTGTTAGGCGAGTAGCTCGTTAAAAGCAGTTTATTATTCATACTTTCGAGCAAGTAACGAAACAATGGCGAAATTGACGAATCCTGCACTGGATAAAAATTTTTATCCAAAAATCAATAGAGAATCCGCACCGGTTGCTGTTTGTTGGTTCCACTGGAGGCTCCCCGATGAGCTCGCTGTCGGAAGGCCGACGAAGCGCTGACTTTGACTCGCGCTGACCCCGTGCTGGCTACGCGAGATCGCGTCCGCTGTCGGTTCACCTCCTGGGCCGCGGTCGACAGCATGCTCTGCGGCGACTGCTGCATCGTTGCTCCTTATTTCTGCGAGAATCAAAAGATCAAGCAGTTGATGATTTTTTAATGCTTCCGTTCACTTTTTTTTATTTTTTCGAGCTACGAATAAATTACTTTGACAAAAGTTCAAACGGTCAATTCTAATGTTTATACAAAGCGAATCTCACTTTGAGGTTGGACTTGTCACGTGACGTTGCTTGTGAAGTTGTAAAAATTTATTTTTTATTCATGATTTGAAGCCACCTTCGAGTTTAAATGCTACATATTCTATGCTCCATTTGAATTTCTTTGAAGATAAGGCGGTCGAAACCAATTACGTACTGAATGTCGTCAACTTTTAAATTACTGACTTGAGAAATCAAAGTCAGTCTACTAAATAACGAAAAGAAGTTATATCTTCGTTTGTGACTGGCGACGTAGCCACCGTCGGGCGTTGTTAACGATACCAAGGAAACCATGTACTTGTCATATGTGAAAAAAAATCGATATGATGCTTTGCATCGAAGGACTGCATATCTATAAGTAACTTCAACAAATGTGGAACGATTCGCAAATTCTTTAAAAACGCAAACAATTATTGTAAATGACTCGAATATATATATATGAATAAATATGAACGATGAAGCCTACAGAATAGAATAGATTTTTTTATAAATTATTTCAAACGGAGATGATTGATTATAAAATAAAAAGCGCAATAATCGTCGTGTACTACAAGATATTCGCGATAATGATTTGATTATCATGCGATTATCATGCATGCCGAATTGTCATATATGATAATCGTGTATAATTCGTTCTTTGTGTCTTACAGCATAAGGGTATTGTTTTTTTTTTTATTTATAAAGGAAATACATTTATTTATCCTTAAATAATTATCTTTTCAAAAGCAAAATATGTTGCATGTTTGTTGAAACTTGTATACTTAATTTCATTGCTTTGGATATACTTTAGTTTCAAGTGTTCGGATTTTTTCGAGAAATGTACGTCACGCTAAAGCGATCATCGTCATTTCGCTGATTTTCAAATATTTCAAAAACGTAAGAATACTTAATTGAATTTTAATTATCTCCGCAAAGAAATGCTTTTAAATACAGGCAGTTTTGAAAGCTCTATTGATTTTCACATTTTTAAAGTATTTTTTATTTTATTTTTTAAAAGTAAGTCGCCGGCCATACAATTTTGAAATGTCTAACAGTGTAAGAATCGCAATTTTCTAGTAAAAAATTGAATTTTAATTTTCATATCCAAAGTTGAAAAGTGCTTCCGCCCAGGTGCGTAGAACAGAGACACTTTTCGAGAAGGCGAGCAGACATATTACAATTGCCGATGAGGAAAATGGCATTAAATTGTAAGTCATTGAGAATGCGGTGGGAAAATGCCTCCTCCGAAGGTCTTTCTACTCGACGCCGGGTCGTGGATGCGTTTCTCCCACTCCCGCGGCGCCTCGGCGGCCCCTCGCGTCTCCGTCGCTCGACTGAACCATCGGCCCCGGAGGCATACACGTACTCCCGTCGGTGCGAGCGCCTGCGTACATGAGCCGCCGCGGCGTTGTGTCAAATCACTTACGTGTTACTCCGCGAGCAGCCTGCCGCACAGTCTGTCACATCGCGCATCCGGCCGCGCGTGCGGTACGCTAGTGTTTATCCGTGGGCAGCATCACCATGAGTATCGGCCAGCGGCTTGGCCACTAATCCCCGAATCCGTGAAAAGGCGACTCCAAAACGCAAAAATTCCCTCGGCATCGCCGTTCACGCGCACACGCGAAAGGTAAGGTGCGCGCGTTACAGGGCGGACACCCAGGCTCGCGTCGCGGCATTTTCCGGGGGACGGTCTTCCGCGCAGTCGTACGCATACTTTTGGAGCGCTACTGCGTCCGTGGGTATCGACGGTCGCGCGAGCGAGTTTATTACGCGAGGAAAAGCGGAGGCTCGGTCGTAAGACTTTTCCGCGGGCTTCGGCAAGTTTGGTGCGAGCGCCAAGTCGCAGTGTTGTTTACTGACCACACGGCGCGCGTGACAACTGGCTTCGTTTCGTGTGCATCGTTTTAAGCACCTCCTCCCGCCCGGGGTCGTGTCATTGTTTTTCATTCGACCGGAGTGTCCGCGCTGCCTTTCGGAGTACTTGGTCCTTGCGCGGGTGCGAAAAACGCCCGATTCTAAGGCGAAAGGTTAGTCGACCTTGCCTCTCTTTTCGTTCCTTGCGTTTTATCCTTTTTAATTCTCGCGTCTCTCCGTCTCTCTTTCGCATTCTCTCCGCTGCGTCCTGTACACTTTCTCTACACTTCGCGTAAGGCAATAGATAGGTAGCTGTCAGCGAGGTGATGGGAGGTGTTCTCGCGGGTCGAACGACTGGCTGTATTTGTGCTTGAGGTTTAGCGCGACGATTTAATGTTAATTACCTTTTACGTCAAAAGCGAGCGTTCTGGAAGCGTCTGAAGCTCGTTCAAAAGCGGGTAGTGTGTCTTCGTGTTTACGTCTGCTATTTCCGTTAAATTCTTAATTAGCGATAATAAAACATTTCTTCTTTAAACAGTAGATACACAGCTGGTAGACAAGATGGTGGCAACAGAGAAGCAACCTGGTCCATCGAACCCATCCGGACCAACCCTAGAGGAGAAGGAAAAAGATGATCGCACGTTCGAGTGTAACATCTGCCTAGACACTGCTAAGGATGCTGTAGTTAGTATGTGCGGTCACTTGTTTTGGTAAGCATTTAAACGTACTATCTAAAGCTCTTATTATGCATGCCAGTGATAAGAATTGCATAGTAGATCATAAGATGAGTAATGACTTGAGATATTCATCTCTTTTTTTTTTTTTTTTTTTTTGCCTTTAAAGTTGCTTATCTAGAGAATTAATTTGTTTTCGTAAATTTCAAATATTTATATAATAAGTACATTTATTTTCAATATATTTTAAGCTAATGTTTGTTGGCAATAACAAAAATTATGTAATTTAAAAAAAAAAGATTGGTATTTCAGAAAAATTATTGTTTTGAAACTTAAGTAGTAAATTTATAGTTTACAATTATAATATACAATTATTGAAATAATAATTCGAGCCAACAATTATTTTTAAAATATTCTTAACGTTATACTTCTTATTCTTAATTATTTACATGGTTTTTAAGGTAATCGTGCAATAAAATATGTTTATTTGAATAGTTGGCCTTGTCTCCATCAATGGCTGGAAACACGTCCTACCCAACAAGTATGTCCAGTTTGTAAAGCTGCTATTAGTAGAGAAAAAGTTATTCCACTTTACGGAAGGGGAGCCACAAAGCAAGAAGATCCAAGGTATAATAATAATAATTTTGAAGTAACTTAATTATGTCTTTTGGAGTTTAATGTACGGGGACCTTGATAAGTGTGTACTTTGTATTTTTTCAGAAATAATGTTCCTCCTCGTCCAGTTGGTCAAAGATCAGAGCCTGAAGCCAATGTAGGCTTTCCAAATTTTGGATTTGGAGATAGTAGTTTTCATATGTCTTTTGGTATAGGAGCTTTTCCCTTTGGATTTTTTACATCAACCTTAAATTTAGGAGAGGCAAGACCAAGTGCAGGTATGAATCTTTTTGAGATGTTGAGCACAAAGTATGATTTTATACTAAATTTTTGTAAAATTATTAAAAAATTACATTAAACTATTTGTTTCAGCACCACGTGGTAGTCCTCAATTTGAAGAAGAGAGTTTCCTGACAAAAGTATTTTTATGGGCAGCATTAGCTTTCATTGTGTGGCTGCTTTTGGCATAACACTTTTTCCAGGCTGTAACACCTGGATCTGTAAGTCCACCACTCCACTTCTCGTTCTGAATACATGGATTTTTCCTGTATAGTTGAAAAAAACTTCAATAGTGGATCTTTCGTTGATTTTATAATTGTGTTCTGTCATCAAACACAAAATTTGAAATGCTAAAATATGTCAGTGCATGCTGTCATTGCCTATTATATCAAATTATCGGAAAAAGATACAGAAGCATGGTAACAGTTTTAAAAAAAATGTAAGTGATTACTGACTGATACTTTTCAAACTAACTCAAAATATTTTTAATAGTGTGAACTGAAGAATAATTTTTTTTAAATTAATGTATAGATTGCATAATAGGTTTGACTTTATATATAAAAATTTTCTATAAATGATTTGTTTTTTATTTCTTCTGTAAAAGTGTAAGTACAGCTTCAATCTAGACATATTGTTGAATCTTTACATGTATATATCTACATATAAAAATACTTTTATCTATATAAAATATATCTCAATCTTATTGAAAGTGTAGGTTTGCATACCTTAAATATGATACTTTACTGGATTACCTCAACAGTTGTTGACATACTGTTTGGTATAAAAAATGTATATAATTTAGTTATTAAGACAATCTGTATCAATTCACACTCTTAATTTTGGTTAAGAGTTTTCATGATTCAGGATGAATACGGGCGTTGTACAAGAATAGTTGATTGTAATATTTAATATTACATAGGTAAAAAACATATATCTTAATATATTATTAGAAGTCATGTTTTATAATTTATCTTTTAATGCATGGAAAGGAAAATATAAATTATGAATGAATTACTTACGAGTAATAACAACATGAATTTACATTGTTTTAAAAATTAAACGCTGGTTCATTTGTTAAATGGTTGTTTTTATTAATATTCATATTCTATACCTTTTTTATAAAGAATTATTACACCAATGATACACATTTTAAAATTACAGAACATAAAAAAATATTTTTTCTTAAAATCCGTGGCCTTTTAATACAAAATAAGTACTGCCTGCAGATTAGCAAATACCTACAATTGTTTCAAGAATCAAAGATGTAAATAAATAAGTTTTTATAACATTAACATATGCACTCTGCAAAAGCTTCTCTTTCGTACATAATGGTTTATTTAAAATTGTTATTAATCTGTATAATTTAATTCATCATATTAAACAATTGTGCATAAATTAATTGGCAATTCGTTACATTATTGTAGAAATAGTAAATAAACTTAAATTAAGTAACTTTGAAAGTTCTTTTATTTATTGTATATTATTAGACAAAATGTATCAAAGTCTCGTGACAAATTTGACTGTAAATTTCGTTATTTTTGATTGTTGATATATTATAGGGTACATTTTATATGGCGATGTAAAATTAAATGTAAAATACATTATAAGTAATATAAAAAGTGTAGTAACAGATTTAGCAGTTTAAAAATGTATGTTGTAAGTTAAAAAAAAAATACAATAAACTATTACAAAATAAAGCAACTTATATTATTTTTAAGAAGATCCATGTTGTAAATAAATGTCAAAACATTGCAGAGTTAATGTGTTTTCATTATAAATTGATCTGTTTTTCGCGCACGTTTACTCTCGCAGTGCAAAATCAGTATCCATACTGTTAGAAAAACATTTATCCATACATAATCGATACTTCTACTAAACCAAATGAAATTTTTTCACTTGGTTTAGTCGTGGCGATCGACTTTTCATACTCAAAGTTTATGTACATTTAAGAAATGTTCTAAAATAGGCAAGTGAAAAGGAGTAGGAGAGGGCGAGATGCTTAGATTATTGCGTTACATTGCGGAGTTGAATTAGAAATATTATCATAAGGGATACGTTCGTTGCATTTACTCTAGATATACAAAGAAGTTAGAGAGCTCGAATTGACAGAAAACATCATCGCCATCAGGCATTGAAGGATTAAGTCGAAGAATGTCAATGTCAAGAGGATAAAACGAGTTTTGTGCGGAGCACGATATTTTTTGCATGCGACTACCCAAGAATTCGGAAACTTAAGTGTACAGAATGACAGAGCTTTTTACGTTTCTTACACTGTGTGATTATTACGCTTCGTCTTAAGGTTTAAGTATAGAGAGACTCGTATTTCCTTTTTGTTCCTACGCTCAGTGGAAAAAAATGCCGATGTGCGTGTGTGTGTGTTTTCGGAATATAAGAGGTAGTCGATGTATGCTGCGCTGGACAATTTAGTCGCATTACGAATTCATGTTACTAGTGGTTTTATCACAGATTGCAGCTCCAAGGAGGGTGAGTTCGCACTCCCCTCGTCTACGGTTTATAACAAGATTCAACCAAAAAGCTCGTAACCGGTGCATTAAATTGTGCCTATCTTATTAACTATTCTTTGTGCATTGCTTTTCTTATAAGCCTTAAGTGTTTTAAAATTCCCTTTTTAATTACTTTTTTTCTTCTCTGTGCAAGTCACAATTACGTTTACTCTGTGGATCGATTCGCACTTCATCGTTATGTTATCGGAACAAAATGTGACAGTTTGTTAATCCAATCGACTGACCCCTTTCTCGCTCGACGACGATAAACTTGCTTAAATCTCGTCCTTAACGGGTGTCGATCTTTTGAATCCCTTGATAGTCAGCAAATCGTTGCATTCGTCCCGCGTAAGCTTCGCTAATGGCAATCGTTCTACCTCCTGTAATTTCAGTTATTAATTTATCACGAGCGTTAATTATTTTCAACTATTTAATTTTCTATAAAATTTTATATCGCGTATTCGTTGAATAAAAAATATCTAACGAAGGCTTAATGCATTTAGTTCATTATTGAAAAGACAATAAAATAAAGACAGAAAAAGCTTTAATATTTAATCAAAAAGCATTTAAAAAAATATGAAGGAATAAAATCGAATGAAAGTATGATCTCTAAATAAATAAATAAAATGATTTACCTCTTCATTGTTGTAAAGAAGCAACTCCGGTGCTGCTCCTTGAATGTGCTTGAATTCGACGTTTTCACTGAGGATTTCGTTAAGGAAAGTTAGCGCAGCCACGGAATATTCACTAAACAATAAAATTTAATCTGAAATTAAGAACAAAAGGATACTAGTGAGGTACATCCTCGAAGATGAACTTTTTCACGTCGGGCAGTCGGTTGAGCTGGCAGCCTTGGCAGCTCTGAAAAAATGCAGAGTTAAGGAAAAGAAAAAGAAGAACGGGACAACATTTAAAAATAGAAGAAAGTGAGAATAAGCTTTACCTCGACTACTGCTCGATCGTAGAGTCCCTCGGTGGCGAACGAACACGAGACTAACGCGAGGCCCAGGATAACCGCTGTCCAAGTCGGCACCATTTTCTCCCGGCGACTTTAGCGAACGGCCGACTGTCGAATTGCCGTGACTTTTTTGCGACTGAAAAGGAGGTTCGAACGGAGCAGAGGAGAAACGCGGGGATCTACTTCTTTCGCCGCAACAATGGATCTGACGGGGGAGCCACTCACGCACACTGCGAGTGCGTGGGCACACGTACACGTAGGTCCGCCTCCAGGCGGCTTATCATCTGTTTCCAGGATGGACGTATTCTGCCGCATGATCAATAGAGAGACGCGCTCTTTTAATCGCATTTACTTCTCCGCAACTGCACGCGCACGCGATGGACTTTCTCGAGTTACGTGACTGCAAACGAAGCTTTTGGATAATCGGCAAGAGTGGCGTACGATAAATAAAAGTGAGGAGCAAGGGCACAGATTTGACTTGCGTAGTCTCATGGAGGCAAGTACAATTTTACCTACCGTAGGCGAATTTCGCTGACTTATATTTTCGAATCAATCGATTGCGCTTTAAACACGAGGTGTATTTATAAATTCCTTTTATTTCATTGCTTTTTCAATTAGTTGAAAATGAGCTTCTACCTTTAAAGTCATTTTCTGTATCTAAAATGGTTGTATTACAAAAGTGCCTCTTTTCTGTTTCGTATTCCAGTGATACTGCTTTTGTAGATACAATTGATTCAGTCTTACCTCTTATTTATATACTAAAGTAAACGAAAGTAAATCTTAAAATAACAATAAACGCAATGTGCTATAAATCTTGGAAGTCTAGAGATTACAAAGTAAATGTTAATATAAGGATATAAATTAGAATGGAATTTACGGAAGTAAAATTCCGAAGTGAATCTTTCATTTTTTACGTCGTGATAAAAAAAATGCAAGTGCCACCGAATATTCCGCCGCTTTGTCACATGAGCGTTCACTTAACGATGGAATTAATTCTGAATTTTCTGTACAATCTGTTTTTGGATTCGCCAGCAGTCGTCTCGCACTGCACTGTCGACGAAATGTTGGGCACGAGAGCCTTAGAGCTGCTCAGCCTGATGCAAGGTCCGCGAGGTTTCAGCTCGTTGAGGTTGAGCTGCGTCTGATTGAAAGTCTTCGAAGCAAGTTTTTTCTTGGAAATTATCCAAGATAATGGCGGGCTTGCGACCAGTGCCCGTCTCAATGATCCACCGGTACAACCGTACAGCAGTGGGTTTAGCGTTGCGTTAACGAACACTAGATATCGGCTCGTGTACCTGGTAATCATCGATTTATTCCATTTTTATATATCATTTGTCAGTTTTTTAATCATACGTGATTTTGACCGCGACAATGATAAATATGTGTTTAACTTGTTTTATAAGGAATCGCTGCATGATAATTAATTGAATTCTTAGGGTTTATTGTGACTGAAAATTTTGAAGGTTAATTGATCGGAAAATCTTTTTCTACACGCCTTGCGCAAAGATACGACTTTGTGCACGCTCGCTCAAAATCGCATCTTGCACACTTGAGAAGAAAAAAATGGTTTGCGTGCAATAC
This sequence comes from Sycophila sp. Sp_5, assembly GCA_018906775.1. Taxonomy (NCBI): domain Eukaryota; kingdom Metazoa; phylum Arthropoda; class Insecta; order Hymenoptera; family Eurytomidae; genus Sycophila; species Sycophila sp. Sp_5. The sequence continues at coordinate 804,424 of JACCID010000076.1, forward strand.
TCGTGCGAGGAAGAGATTTTAAGCTCGTGTGAGGTTTGCGCAGGAGCGAAGCGAGTAAGAAAAATCGCTTTCCCGCACATGTATCGAAATGTACTATATAAACTGGATCTATGTAAACTAGACGAACCTCTGTACAACTATATAATCTTTAAATTAACTGGCTGATGAACTCACCATAAGACATACATGGATCGAGCTTGACCAACTGTAAACTCGTCTCCGTTTATCATCTGCGCTCTCCGGATGACCAAGGCGGTAAATGGCACGCGGCAGATGATGAAGGCTAACACAATGAGTGCGAGGATCTTAGCCACTCGACCCTTATATTTCACTACGATCGGGTGCTTACTCCTCAGAGCTTGGGATTCGTATCGATCGAGCTGTGGATGACGATTAAATGTCAAATTAAATAACAATAAATTGGAGTAAAGTTTAAAAGTAATTGTTTAAACGAAAGCAGTACCTTAATTAAAATAGTGGAGTAACAGACAGCCATGATAGCAAGTGGGGTGCATACACTTAGGCCGACGAAAATGTGCCAATACGGATAAGCGGTTATAGTCTCGGTGCAGAATGTTTCCGTATAGTTGTTCCACTGTCTTTCGTGATACTGGCGAACGACAGCCAATGGCACAGCTACACTGAGGGCTACAATCCAGGACAGCAATATCAACAGGCGTGCACTCCTTTGTATAAAGAAAAATTATTTAGAACTTTGTTAAAAGCTGCTTGCATCCATCCGTAGAAAAATCTGACTGTATATAACAACTTTTCGTTAAAAAAAATTATATTCGGTCAATCAAAACTTTCTAACTAAACTTCTTTTTACAGTTGCAATGCATGAAGAAAACTATACTTTAAACTGGAAATTTTGATTGACTCACCTGACGGACAGTTTCCCAGGGCAATTGAGTACGATGGCGCAGACACGATCGAAGCTGACGGCGCTGAGACTAATGACGGCGACGAGGGTCATCGCCTGGAGCAGGAACCCATCGAATTTGCAGCCAATTTCGCCAAATATGTAGTTTTGAAAGATATCGACGCAAACGAACATCCAAGGGCAGAGGAGGTTGGTGCCAAAATCTGCGACTGCCATGTTCAGGATGAAGAGATTCGTCGTATTGTGCAAGGATTTGGTGCGCAGGATCGCGTGGACGAGGCTGCCGTTTCCCACCAGGCCCAACAGGACGATCGGCGTCAGACTTGCGACCTTCACCCCGACCTCCCAGGAAGGTCGCACCATCCATATGCTCAGCGGGAACGGATACTCCGACGTGTCGATGTCTTGGGGAATCTACAATTTTAAAATCACTATTAATCTTTGCAATTGCTCAAGATACTGCAGTATTTATTTCGCGCGTGAATTTATACACCATCTTGTGCAGTGACATTTTTCAACGGACTTTTTATAATTACCTTATAAAATTAAGTATTTTCGGGGTGTTTAAAATAAAATATTCGTGAGCATTGATTGAAGATACGTTTAAAATGACAATCAACAATTTTTTTTTAAACTGTAACATTTAATCAAAATGAAATATACCTCTTGGCCGCTTGCATTATTCCAAATCATCACGCGTCGAGTGAGGAACTAAATAAAGCGAAGGTTGGTAGCAGAAAGGAAGTTCTCGCGATTCATTTGATTTGACGGCAGATGATGCATTAGCGGCGACTAGCTCCGTGTTTGTTCAGCTCTCGAGTAGTTTGATGGTTCATCTTTGGTCGGAACGCGACCACTCGAATAGGCGTGATAATGAACGATGTTCCTCTGTAGCTTGAAAGGGCGAAACAATGGTGGACGAAATAATAAAGAAGATACAATTTAATGGAACAGACTTTTTTATTTGACGATACCGACTTCACTTTTTACTCGTGGGAAGAGCAATCGTGCTCGTTTCATGAGAACACTTACGGCTTGGTCTCACTGCTCACATATATTTGTACAATGATCGACGATTTGCGATGAGATAACCTTAATGGAGGACTGACCGTTTCTTTAATTTTGGACAATGAGACACTTTCATTTTTAATTAATTCCCGTTGAGTTCATTTGCAGAAGTACAAACGAATTCTCTTACGAAACCAATGATTTTTCGCTAGGTTGTAAATGTACAATTGAACATCGATTTTGTTCCGAAATGTTGTAAAAAAATAATTTTTTAATCAATTTTTTAATCTCGAACAATTTCTATCGATGTTTTATAAACATTTGTTTTGCTTTTTACAAAAATTCCATAATTTAGCTAGCGGAACTTTAATTACAATTTTAAACGCTCTATATAATTTACTATATTTTTTTATCAATATTTTGTCCATTAGGACGCAAAAATAATATTTACAATTTAAATTTGGCTTTTCATAAGCGATATGTTAAGCTACTATTTTTATACCGTTAAAACAAGTGAAATGTTTAAATTTATTTATACTGTACGTCTTGCTCTACTTACATTGTCTATAAATAGAAAATACCTTAAATTGCACTATGCAGAGTAATTTTGTACTTCTAAGTGTATACTAATCAGTCATCAGTCAAGAAAACTGTAAACATTCATTTCTTACAATGAGCTAAATATAGTAAAGCTTAAGAAAAATGTTTGATCAATCAATACCTCAGTATGTGTTAACACATTGTTACATTCCATTAATATATTAAAATAATTAATTTTTAAATAAATGTACGAAATATAGTAAACCAGATCTAGGACTTACATGCTTTGTAATCATAAATTTATGATTAAAATTATTGAAATCGTATTAAATATATTTTATGTATAATTCAAAAGCAATTTTTGCATTGTAATATAATGCAAATCCGCATAATTAATTAAAAAGTTCAAACATTAAAGAATATTCTAGAAATGTAAAAGATGGAAATAAATTTTTATTATTTAATTTGACTTTATAAACCGTCAATATAATTTTAATTTCCATCTTTATTTTGGTTTTTGAACATTGATAACGACTTAAATAAAAAGAGTAAAAGACTTCGATTGCTTCTAAAAGAATCAAGCTCAACAAGGAAACAGAAGCAATCAATTATGCAAATCTCACTTAAAATTTATGCTAGTATACCGCAAGTCTTGTGCGTATATTCTTATCGTCAATGCTTTTAAATAAATTTATAATGCATGCGAAAAATTTATTCTATTATCATGACGATATTTTTTGATAAGGCACCTTGATAATATCTAAAAATATTAGTTATCTAGTTACATCTACCATTATTATAATAATGACTCTGCGTTTTCCGTTTAAACAAATTAAGTTAAGTTAAAATAAATTACCATTTTTAGAAGGTAAATTATTAAAACTTTGAGTTTTTGATTGAAAGCGACCTTAGCGAATGTTGTTTCTTATTTCATGGTAACTTTTTTTCTATTAATTCCGTTATTAATCAATATTGGTTTCTATGGAAGGAGGTGGAGAGGGCACAATGAGTTCCTCATCGTCAACCTCTTCTTCGGGTATCAAAAAGTTATGCATCTCCTGCACCTCCTCTTCGCGTGTAGGTTCAGGCGGCACTGTCAGGCCTTCATTTTCGTGCTGTTTCACGTGATCCTTGAGGGCGAAGGCTCGCCCATACGAAGCACCGCAAATATTGCAACTGAACTTAAGATTATTGTCTTTCTGGTGAGTTTTGATGTGAGCACGCGCTGCATAAAGCGAGGCAAACGGCCGCGAACACTCGGTGCATCGAAACGGTTTTGTATGGCTATTCTTGTGGCCGGCGAGTTGCACCCGCGTCTTAAAAGTTTTTGGACAGTAAGGGCAAGTGTACGCACGTTCCTCGCCGTGAGTCAGGAGATGGTGGTTATACACCGAGGAGGCCTTGAAACGTTTGCCACAATGTTGGCACTCGTATGGTCGCACTCCCGTGTGAGTTCGCATATGCAGTGTCAAGCAATAAGATACTCGGAATTTCTTTCCACAAACCTACAATTTAGATTCAACACTTTTAAATTTGAATGTAAATTTAAATAAAATAACAATGTAGTAGCATTAATTGAAAGAAGATCACACACCTCGCAAGAATGAGGTTTTTCACCGGTATGTATTCTTTCATGTTTGACTTTTTCATGAGGCCTCGTAAACCGACGTCCACAGTGTTGGCACTGATAAGGCTTCTGTATTTGAATGTCCACTGATTCGGTAGTGTTTACCAGGTTCGATTGAGAATTCGTGATTGCAGTATTACTGGAACTGATGAACGTCGGTTCGGAAATGTCCTGAGTAGCGATGACAATTGGATCTGTAGTAGTTGTGGTTATAGATGCATTTGGTGAGTTTGTGTTCGATTCAGTATGCACCGCCGCGTGCATTGCCAGACTTTCGGCTGAATCAAACTTCCGATTACACACCGCGCATGTAATCGTGTCACCAGCGTGTAGAGCCATGTGTGCTGTCCTATATGATTCCGAAAGGGTTGTACCTAGGTTGAATAGAAATTTTACGATTATTAATTTTTTCTTCTCTATTAAGTTTTGGGTATAAAAAAATATGCAATAAAATATACCGCATTCGTTGCATACGAAGGTTTCCTCTTCTGTTCCCTCAGGAGCATCCACGTGCCGTGCTCGCACGGGATTGTGCATTCTCGAATGCAACCGAAGACTCTTATGAGTTAAAAATTCTGTACCACATACAGTACATAAAAATATTTTTTGAGAAGGAAAATCGCTATTTTCGTGCGTCTTCATATGCACTTGAAGAGCCTTTGCCGTTGCAAAAGATTGATCACATTGGTCACACTTATTACTTCCTTGTAAGCAAATATGAATTCTGAAATCACCCAATTTTGCAAACTGTTCTAAACACTGATTGCATCTGTACATTTTTGTTGGAGCTACTGTAATGCTTTTATCTCTAACCTGAAATTTTTTAAGTTGTTCAATTACTTTATTGAATTTTTAATCAAAATGTACTGAATAATAAAGATTTAAATAGCAAAGATATATGTTTATATTTTTTTTTACTAAATAAGATAACAAAAAATTTTCAAATATATTGTATACCTTAACTCCTTCTACATTTGAAAAAAATTTCTCTATCATAGGTGCCTTCGTTGTAGATAAGGTCACTGGAGTTCTATCCCAAAATCTTTCAATTTGTACAACTTTTCTTGTGTATACTCTTCCATCGCTGTCTACACATTCTTCAGTCCTTAGTGTATTCATTGATTGTCTTTGTTTTGTTGAAGTTGGTGGTTGAACAACATTGTTCATAGATTCAATAGGTGCATTTGCTATTGCAGTAGATGGAAGTACTGCATTCCCAGCTGATGATTCTATTTCATTTATCTGTTGTTCTGCCATTTCCAGTACTACTTCTTGTCCATCATGATGTTCTTTTATATGTTCTAATACAGAATTAAAGCTGTAACCACAAGTGCTGCAGCTGTACATTAAATCTGTTTCTTCCTTTAAAACAAAACAAAACAAACATACAAATCTTATTTAATTAATTCAAAATAAGAAAACTTTAAAATTTATATAAACAATACTATACCTGTTCTGTTTCTGCAATTTGAGATTCTTTTTTTATTTTAAGTAATTCACTATCACTGAATTGGGATTCATCAACTTGAGATAAAGTAATTAATGTATCATCTTCATTCAATAATTCAGAAGTATCTGTAATATTTGGCATACTGTTTTCCTTTTCAGAAGTTAAAACTAAATTTTCATGATCTAATAGATTAGAAGATGTGGAAATTTCATTTTCTTCTTCTATTGAATCTACTATATCTTTATTCACAATATTCATAGGTTCTTCACTTATTGGAGTACCTTTTTCTAATACTTGAATATCTCCTACAAATAATATGCTTATCAATTAAGAGAATCCAAAATTAATAATAGAAAAAAATAATGTAATATATTTCATTTACCATTTTCATCAACTTGAATAGTTCTTCCTTCCCCTACAATCATTATTCCTTCTTCGTTAACAGTTGCCAAAAAACTATCGTTAATACTATTGCTAATTCCTTCATCGTTCTCATCCTAAAAGTAATTATTAAATAATACAATAGAACTAATAAAATATAAAGAATTTATAAAAACATACCATTAAAATCTCTGCAGTTTCTTTATCTTGGGTATCCATTTTGTTCGATTGAAATTCTGTATCTTTGGGTTGGTGGTCTTCCGATTCAGTCTCCTTTCCACAACAATCTAAATGCTGAATTAATGCAGCTATAGAATAAGTCCTTAATGAACAACCAGGACAGTACAAATTGTCTGTCATAGTCAACAAATGATATTTGAGAGATTCTGAATTATTGAAAGTCTCTCCACAGCACATAGGACATATTAAGCTGATGGAGCCCATCTTGACAAAGCCTTCTACAATATTGCTGCTGCTTTATACTTAAAGTTTATACCTCAGCAGCAAATTTCCTTTTTTTTCTTGATTAAGTAAAAATCTAGTCCACCGATGGTTGTAAGCTGTCCTCATAAGCGGTCTATCTCGAGTTCGGACCTGCTGGGCAAAGCAGTGTCCAGGCGAAAAGGCCAGACCCCTTGCTTACTCATTTTCCGGGCGACGTTTATAACCTACCGCGCGGTCGCGTCGAGCCGAAGGATAGAGCAAAAGGTCGACTCGCCCGGGCGACGTGTTTCCCAGGGAAAAATTGAAAGAATCCGCGGACAGACCGCCACACACAAATTGCAAGACTCGCTGTGATTGGAGACGAACTTCAGCGCAGACAAATGCCGTACACAACAATCATGAAGTTATGAGCGCAGTGAATAAGTGAACGGGAGCTAAACGAGCTCGTCCGCCATTGCTGCCAAGCTAACGTTGAAATTGAAATGGGGGTATCCGAGTCAATCGAGAGTTCAATTTTTTTTTTTCAAAAATGATTATAGCAAATTTTTTTTATAGAAATATTTTTTTAAAATGTCCTACTGTTTTGCTTTCTAAAATTATATAAGGCATTTTTTAAAATAAATATTCAACACGTTAGTTAGATTTATAATGTATTTATTATTTTATTTTTATTATAAAAAAAAAATCGTTATTATTCATACAAATATTGGATTTGTCTCTGTTACAAATGCAAGTCTTTGACGTGAATATTTTTAACAGTGACATGCAATGTATTTTAATAATTATTGAAATATTTTTATTGAGTACAGTAACTAAAATTAAATGTTTGTATCTATAAGGTATGAACCACACGGTACCAAGTGTTTCTTAAATAAAATACTGTATAAATTTATAAATGTCTAACATAAAGACTTTGGATAAATAAATAAACAAGAAAGTTCTAAGCTTAGTACCCTATAAAATCATGATCTGAGCCATCATCCCCTTCATCAGCTTCCTCTTCTTCTGCTACATGGTCCTTTCTTCGTCTGGTGTAAGCTCTTTTGCTAGTTACTGGTACCGTATCTGTATCACCGTGCAATAAACTGTTTCTGTACAAAAGTAAAGGTTGCCAATCTTCACCCCTTGAAGAAGGCATTCCTGCTTGAAGATGCTTATCCAGGAATAACAATACTACCTTTTTATCTTGCTTCAACAATTTATTTGTAAATTCACTTAAGATTTCTAAATAAGACAGATTAGGTGGAGGTCCTGTAGGATCAACTTCACTAGCATCTTGCGATGATACTGCAAACAATATACCTTGTCTGTGAAGCGCTGTTATTGCTTCTCTATTTTTCACAGCATCAAGACCAAATGACAAAGCAAAGCGCTTTGCAAGTTCTTTAATTGCTGTAAATTCTTCACTGGTTCTGTTAATTTTACCATCTCTCACAGTTATATCATTATACAGAATATTTAAACTCTGTTGCATTGTTAATGCACAATTGGTCTTATTAATATCTCGAGCTTTTCCAATTGTAGTTTTAATTATATCTCCATAATCGTTATAATATTTAACATGATGTTTGAAGATATCCGCTGCAGCTTTTGTTGCAATCATATTATACACTATTAACTTACAGTAACCAGCTAAGAAATTTCTTTTCTTGTGAAGTTCTTCAATTTTTGAATGTTCATCATGATCATTTTCTTCACCATCAGAAAACACACATTGTTGAACAAATTTATTGAGCATTTCTTGCATATTTTGATCAGGTTCATAAATTAGTTGATGAAAAAGTGGATTTTTTTGAGTTGTCAATTGACTACAAAATATTACCAACAGATCACAAATAGTATTATAAGCTTCTTCTCTTAGCAAAGGAGAAATGTCTTCTTCGCCATTAACAAAAGAAGACATACATTCCATAAATTCATGAAGCCTGACCTTTAACGATTGACATTTTTCTTCAGATCTACTGTCTGAATCAGCCGATTCAATTAGATTATTTTGAGACCATAGAATGGAAAAAAAACAAGCACTAATACAGTACTTCACTGCTTCATCAGGTAATTTGTATCTAGTTTCTTTGATATCCTTGAACAGTGATTCCCAAATGACACAAGCATTCATATCATGACAGCTGTAGAAAATAGCAACTTTTTTCAAAGATTCTACAACTGAAAAAATTTCATCCTCATCAGGCTGTTCATTCCCATCCATTGAATATCTAAATTCTGTAATGGAATCATTGTACTTAATTACAATGGCATCAATAAGTTTGGACCTAGCCACATCGCATCTTGTAAAAATAGCCGATCCAGGAACACACATGTATTCAAGAGTTTTTGCTGCAGTGTCTAATACTTCTGTGTTATGTGATCTATCTACAATATCATGAATTTTATTGAGTAAGAATTCTAAATTTTGTTCTTGTCTAGATTTTGTATAAATATCTAACTCAAAGTACTGCGGTATAGACAATAAATTTGCTAGTTTTTCTGGATCAGCTCGGTATTTATCTAATAGTAAAGGAAGTACTTGGATGAAATGTTCAGTCAAACGTTGTTTGTCTTCTTGTACTTGCTTAGATTCTTTTGCAGACAGAATTTTTCTTGTTGGTCCTCTTCCAACTGGAGCTTCCCCAGTAGCTGATTGCTTAATGCAACAAACCATAATTTCAATCAATGATGTTTCTTGCTGATTATCTAGGGATTCTTCATTAGGACCAGGGTCTTCTAACAATAAATCAGTCATACATTCCCAGTCTTTCATCATTTGATTAGTTTCAATTAAAGAATCTACTAAATATGCCCCATGTTCATGAAGTTCAGATTCAATAAAGAACAATACTAAATCTCTTATAAAAGGTGTATTAGGTAAACGTTTTTTACCTCGTTTTGTTTTTACTTCTACTTCTTCATTAGATGTGAAGAACCGTTCATTTACAAATTCTCCAGCTGCTTGAGCTACAGCTCTATGAGAAGAATAAACTAATTCATAAACGTGCTCACAATCCTTGTCAGTAAGAATTTCACGATGATGTTTATAGATGGAAATCACAAGTTTAACAGCTTGCACTGCTACATCATATTCTTTGTCCAAAGTCATAGCTACAATACGATCTTTAAATTTACTTGTGAAGAGTTCTAATTTAGTTTTTAGTTCTTCCGAAGCATACAATGGTTGCAAAGCTTGCAAGCACTTTAATCTTACTTCACCAACTTTGTCATGTAATGTCCATCCTATATACTTTAAATAAGAATCATCCAAGAAATTTTGATGGAACTTTTTCATCCAAATTCCAATTTCTGCCATGCATATAGCACGAATCTCTGGCAATGTATCCCTATATCTATGTACAAAAACAGATTTAAACATATATGTAAGCATATTTTTTATCTCGTCCATGTTTTCCTCTAATTCTTTTCTTTTGGTCATTAAATTATCCAAACGATCAGCTGCTCTTTTTTCTCTAGCCTTTTGACGTTCTGCTTCATACTGCCTTTGAGTATTATCTAAGTTAATAGAAACAGTCAATGCTACATCAACTAATGCTGTCATTAATTTCATGGCTGCTAAAGTAGCAGTATGTCTAAAAGCTCTAACTTGTGAATCAGACAATCCAGTCAGTAAAGAAATTATATTGTCCATAAGAAACTGATCATAAATAATTGAGTATTGGCATTGTCGCACCAAAATCTGTACAAATTCACAAAAATTAGAACGAAATTTTTTCCACTGTTGACCTGACATAATAAGAGGATACTCTCCACTTTCTTCATCAAATTCCTCAGTCATTTTTCTAATGATATGTACATGTTCTAAGCTTTGCATTTCTGGAGTAATCAGTCCTTTACAACCACTGGCACTTATAAAAAATTGCATCAGCATTAAAAGAGCATTTTCCCTATTTAACTTATATTTTTCGATCCATTCGTCTACTATACCAGTCAGTGAAGAACGATTATTACGAACAGCAAAATATAAACTTGTTTCGTCTTCTAAATTGTGAGTTTGTGGAGTGCGCTTTGCACGTCCTCTACCACCTCCTTTAGGCTTGTTGGTTACTGCAGGAGTAGATGGTATAAAATCTTCGTCAATTTCTTTATACTTAGGCTGCTGAATGGGCCCACCTCGCAGTCTTGCTCGAGTGTTTCTTGTTATTCGCATATTAGTAGGTGCAATCTGAGGATCCAATGAAGGATCTTGAAAATCATGAGAAGAGTGTGAACCGAATGAAGTATCCGCCCCATCTCCACCGTAAGTTTCTCCAGAATTGATTACAGCCGTTTCGTACTCTGGAGGAACGGGATCGTCCATCCGTATACGTTTGCCGCCTCGGCGATGCATCATTGCTTTTTTCTTTCAGGCGTTGTAATATATAAAACCAAATCACCTGAAAGAAATAATAATCATTCGCTAATCCGTTTATAATAAAAAATTAATTTAACATTTTGATATTTACCTCAGAGAATAAAAACGCGCCAAATGATGTGGACACATTTGTTGTTATCAATCGCCATTACAGCTTTATGAAGAAGCCACGAGTCAGTAGAGACACCTATACACTGAATTTTCAGTGGCACATTTAGCGGTTGCGCCATCTGATTAAAACTTTGGAACTATCAAGTGATGGGGTGGCGGGTGGCCGACTCCGACAGACTGCAGTGGCTATGTGTGCTGTCTTGCCGTCTAAACAGGTGACGTGTGCTTTTGCATGCGTTTTTTTCAGTCGGCTGGAGTATATTTTGGCCTTAATTTCTATTTACTTCTAAATTTAGATTTTCTTTAATTTGTCTATAGTTGTAGAAATAAAAAAAAAACATCATGTTGAAGTCTCTTCAGTATTTGATAACCTTAAGTGTTATATTTGAGTGCACATCAGGATTGTACTTTCACATAGGTGAAACAGAAAGAAAATGTTTTATCGAGGAAATACCAGATGAAACCACAGTTTTGGGTAAAATTTTTATTTTCTTACATCCCCTAGTCATTTACTAAGCATATCTTTACAACATTTATTCATATCGCTAATCTTTTTCACAAACAGTAAACTACAAGGTGGAGCTGTTCGATCCTAGAAGTCAGGGTTTCTTGCATGGATCTAATCCTGGAATAGGTATGCATGTCGAAGTACGAGATCCTGACGATAAAATTGTTCTTTCTCGAGTATACAGTGCAGAAGGAAGGATATCCTTTACTTCGCATACACCTGGAGAGCACGTAATATGTTTATATTCCAACAGTACTGCATGGTTTAGCGGTGGGCAGTTGGTAAGTATTTGTATTTGAATAAATATTTTATTTATTAAGTAAAATTATAACTTTACTCATATTATACATACTAAGAATACTCTATTATGGCAAATACCAAGAAAGTTAAATATTGATAAAATAAATACAAACTCTGGGTAAATGGTTAGGTTAAAAAATTCTTATTGTACTAAAAAATAATATTCAAAATTGTCACTTTTTACTGTAAAACTGAGGTATTAATAAAGTTGTTGGTAATCAACATTATATAAAAAAATTTTTATTTGTAGAGGGTACACTTGGATATGCAAGTTGGTGACCATGCTATAGATTATGCTAATGTTGCACAAAAAGAAAAGCTATCAGAATTGCAGTTGAGAATCCAGCAACTTATGGATCAAGTGGACCAAATTACAAAAGAACAGAACTATCAAAGAGTAATTATCTTTAATGTTTAAGTATTTAATACATTTAATAAAATAGTGGATATATATATAAATTTATAAATGTCTCTTTCAGTATCGAATTGAAAGATTTAAGCAGACCTCTGAAAGTACAAATCAAAGAGTACTATGGTGGTCTGTAACTCAGACCGTTATCTTAGCAGCCATGGGGGCCTGGCAAATGCGTCATCTGAAGAGCTTCTTTGAGGCAAAAAAACTAGTTTAATTTTCCTAAATTTTGTGTGTGATAAATATGAACTTTTACTGATGAAATCAAGTTTGTGTTTAATGTATAGTACATCATAAACCATTTGTAATAAAAGTTGATCTTTCAAACTTTGTGTGTAAAATACGAGAATGATTTATCAACTTAAACGAGCGACTGCATTTTCCATTTAACTTTTGTTTGGCAAAACGTATTAAGTATAAATGGGTAAGCATGGCATCAACTTAAGTTTATTTATACAATTTTTTCAGTTGTGTTGAATGATGTCTATATTTTTCTCAATCTGTAAATGTTGCAAATAAAATTCGATATTCATATATTTTAACAGACGTTCATCATTCGAATTTGTAGAAAAAACTTGGGTCATCGAATCAATCTGTGTTACTCAAAAGTTGTGACGTCAGTTGTATGAATCTTAATTAAAAGATGCGAGCGTGCTTACCAGAGATCACGCACAATTTTCGCTCGACGAAAAAACGAAAGTAATTTACATTGAAGTAAAATACTGTAAAAATAATTTGCCGCTTCCATAATTGAATATTTATTTTATAATTGTAACTGCAACGACAAAATGCTATAAACAATTTGCATCTAGAATTTTCAAAAAACTATATTTCTATTTGAAAGATTTTTATGGTATCAACTAAAAACAATAATCAACAATCTTTTTATTGTGATGTTTGTAAAATATTCAAAATAAATAAATATTTCAGATTTTTAATTAAATACTAACAAGTTTTTTTATTTATTTGTTGACATAATAATTTTACAGATAAAAGGTAAACATTACTGTCACAGAGATTACTTTTTCCTACCAGCTTTTTTCAATCTGTTAGCGCAATACTCTCTTAAATAATTTTCAAAAATCTGCTAACTCGACTTTATTTCTTGGTACTTTGAGATTATAAAAACATGAACAAGGTCAAATTTGCGTCGAGTGAAATTCATGCACATCTTTTTAATAAATGAAAATACGGCTTATACATATAAGTTGGCAATTAATTATACTTGTTTTATAAAAATGGTTTAAGTCGACCTTTTGCAGAAACGACTTGAAAACAAGTCTAAAATAACTAGAATCTACGCTTGAAAAACTAATAGAAAAGTGGGACAAAGTGAAAATGAAGAAGCTTGCGATAATAAAAGGGAGCGTGAATTTTCGTAGCAGCTATAGTATGTAATATACGCAAAGCCCGCAAATAAGTACGCCGCGTCAAAACGTAATCGACGTCTCTCGCGCGGGCACGATCTACACGCTCAGCTGCGACACGCTGACTCGAGGTCCGAATATCTCACTAGAAACATGGCTACGATGGAGTGCAAGCCGAAGGAGGCCCCGAGCGCGGAGGTTCTGTCCAAGTCGCCGGTCTTCAGCAGCGACATCGTCAACAATATCAAGGAGAGCGACCAGATCGGCATACCCCTGCAGACCCCCTGGACCTTCTGGCTCGACAAGTGAGTCCTTTACACACGCACGCATTTCGTATACGCGATGCCCCCTCCTCTCCCCTCGAGGGAGTGGACTGGCGGCACTGGCGCTCAGAAGAGTTCGAGCTGTCGGGACTCGGGTACTCAGGTCGCGTACAGAGATGTCGCTCAGGCCATCTCGGGGATGCGAATTTTTCCTTCCAATTTTCTTTTGTTTTTTTTTATCAACCGACTTCGATACTTTTTCAATTCGAATCGTTGGGATTTATTATCCGCTCGTATATGCAGTGCGCAAAGGAGATCCTTTTAATATTATTTACAGTGATGACTGCTCTGTTTACATGTACGAGGAGCAGCGTATTTTTTAATCGTTTATAGTTTTCTACGGATATTCGGGCAGAGGTAAAGATAAACATAAATATCGCATGCTTGACAAAAAAGCAATTTATTTTCATCCGAACAAAGTATTACGTTACATATTTTAAAAGGAATTAACATACAATGTATACGGTGATTAGGCAAATTAATATCTAAACCGGTACCGTCCCTTTCCATTCAGAACTGACGTTTTTTTTTAAATCTTGGATAATTCGAAGAAGTAATTTATTCACTAACTTGTAAATTAATTGTAACTATAGAGCTATTTCTGGGATAACAGCCGAAGAGTACAAGGCAAACTTAAAGAGGATTTACACAGTCAACACTGTGCAGAGCTTTTGGGCCGTTTTTAATCACATCCCTAATGCGGGACAAATGCAGGTGCGTTTTCCTTGGTTATAACGAACAAATTAATTCATATAATAATTTTATATTCGCTTTGTTTCGTCGAATCGACGTGAGCATGCATTTCTGCCTAGCATTTTGCTTACAAGAAAAATGATATAGATTAAATGTACGGTTCAACAAGTAACGTATGCGTATTTATCGAAATTAACTCGGGGAAAAAACGAACCTCCAGCAAAACAAAATGACCTACATATCAGCGTTATGAAAAATATGACAGAATGCGATATTAAAATGAAATTCTTTTACGCGAACTACGCTGAGCATATTTACTTGACTTTGCAAGAGTATAAGGTATTTCCATTGGACTTTATTCGAGGTTTGTTTTCACAACTGTGAATAATTCTATTTCAGAAAATTGAATTACACTGCGCTTCTTAATCTGCTTTCTTATCAGACGTCTAATAAAATACTTGTCTTTTAGTAAACATGACCGCTGCGTATCTAAATAAAACGCAACATCAAGCCATTAAAGTAGAATACCGTTAGAAATTTGCCGAATATAAGTTGACATAAAAACTAAAGCAGCCTTATTTTTATTTTAAATCTTTAAAAGCTTACTACCTTTAGGTACGTTTGCAGTTTAAGTAGTAGAATTATGTTCAACATTTTCGACATTATTTTTTTCTAACACTCTTGTATTTTGTTGTTTGACTATAAATTCCTTAATCCGCTCTTACACAATTGAAATATTTCATTGAAAAAGCAAACAAAGGTCGAGAAATCCTTGCTTTCTTCAACAGCTAGCCCATTGTTATATTTTGGCGCTTCCCAAAATATGATGTAAGAAAAGCACGTATATATTAAATACTTTTATACTTACGCGGAGAGTATCAAACCACTGAGTCCTGAATTTCTCTAAAACTTTGCATATCAATTCCTTTATTGAAAATAGTACGTGTATATTTCGAGATTTGCACGGAGAGAAAAGTTTAATAAAAATTACTATTTAGTAATGGAGGGACAGACTTGAGTAATAAAAAAATTTACTAGAAAGTATCGTAAAATTTGCTAGACTTACAGTAAATTTTGCTACAAGTCTAGCACATTTTGCCATACTTTCTAGTAAATTTTTTTATTACTCGAGTCTGTCCCTCCATTACTAAATTGTATAGTAATTTTTACTAAACTTTTCTCTCCGTGTGGTGAAATATGGTTTCAAAATTTTGGAAATACATGATTACTCAAAAATGCAAAGTCTCATTAAAATTTATAAATTTATCGTTCTTTAAAGTATCCGCATTCTATAAGTTTGAGAGTGTAATCTATTCTACGATTATTGAATATCCGGACGATTAAATGGTTGAATAATTGATAGTTGATACTTTTCTCGTTGCTAATTTAAATGTTTAAGCGCATTGAAAAGAAAAGGTGAATGTAAGCGAGGCTTGTTAAAAAAAAGTTTGAATGAATTTTAGATTCGGTATAGTTACCACCTGATGCGAGATAAACGATACCCGCTGTGGGAAGAGCCGGACAATCAGAACGGCGGAACTTGGCGATTCAAGTGCCACAAGAGCGACACAGTGAGTCAACTTTCTTCCTTAATATAAGCGATGCATCCTCCATAGCTCCATACCCGCGCAAATCATAAAAGAAAACAAAGGGAAAAAATAACGACTCTTTTTCGTTCGACGACACGCAGGCGACAGTCTGGAAGGAGGTGATTCTGGCGGCTATAGGCGAACAGTTCAGCGATAGCCTCGCCCCCGAGGACGAGATCGTTGGCATCACTGTATCCATTCGAGATAGAGATGACCTTATTCAAGTAATGTTCATACTATTTTTTTTCTCTTAATATAACCAAGTGTAAACTATTCATTTGGTTATAGATGTTTCAGGGAAACAATATGAGGAATAAATAAAGCAGGAATATTATTTAGTATCAGTTCGATGAAATCTTCTATAAGAAAATTATTCTGCCAAAGCGAGAGTCCACTTCAAATAAATTTATTAATAAAATAAAGCAGTGATCGTTCAATTAAATGTTAGACGCCCTGTTGAAAATATCCAGCTGGATTTTCCACCTGGATTTCCAGCTGGAAATTCCAGATGGATTTCTGGGGAACCTTGGTTGAATTTATCCAGTTGGATTTGTGGGGAATGCAGGTGCAATTTATATCTTAATTTCGAATCAATCTAGGTGGATTTATTGGATATCCAGATGGAATTTCCAGTTGAATGGCCCTTAAGGGGATGCCTAACATAATTTTCGCGCTCTACTATACCGACGATTCTCTATGTTCTTTGCTAACCTCTAAGGCAAATTTGATTTTTCAAATTTGCCTTAGAGGTTAGCAAATAATTTTGAATAATTTTGAAACGGCTTTCTTAATGCCATTTCTGATTGCACCAAAACATTATTTATAATTCGTAGAATGTGCGTTGACTTCTTTTTTGGCTTATTTCAATTCCAATTGAAAAATAAGTCAGTATTTTCAGCAACAGGAAATGAAATCAACCAAAAAAGAAGTCTACGCACATTCTAGGAATTATAAATGCAATCAGAAATGCCATTAATAAAGCCGTTTTAAAATTATTTGAAAAATCAAATTTACATTAGATGCTATAGCAGAGAATATAGAGAATTTTTGATACAGTAGAGCGCGGAAATTATGTTCGGTATCCCCTTAATATTTAATACTCTTTACCTATTATACTCTTTGGGAACACTTTACTATTAGTTAAAAGCATGCAGGTACATTGTTTGTTCTTGTTAACCTTATTGCTATACTGTAAAAAATTTTCAATAGTAATTATGAAGAAAGATGTACAAGTGACAACCAAGAATCTCCAATAAATCATTAGTAGTAAAAGGAAAATATTTGAATATTTCATCAGTCGTAGAAGAAGAGAAAATCGTGAATTGAATTTGCCATTCAACTGCGACTTTAGTACAGCTTCCAAAATGAAAATAAAATTATAAAATGCAAAATTTGATCAGCATCCATCTAAAATGATAGCTGTAGGTGTTAAGTATACTGTGGATGTGTACACATGTATATATATGTATATATATTTTTATTCTTGACAAGTGATTTTTTGTACAAAATACCAACTGAATACTTTCCTTGTTCAATTTTTTATACGAAGGGTCCATAGGCAACAAATTTTGAACATATAAGTATTTATAGACTATAGAAAGTCACTTGACAAGTTATAAAACGGAATACAAGACTCGAAGGGTAAATATTGTCTATAGTCAAGAAAAATAATTTTCTCCTATTGGTCCATCCTATAAAGAAATCAACAAGAAAGTCTTCAATTAGTATTTTGTAAAAAAAGTCACTCAACAAGCTATAAAAGGGATATACAAGAACCAAAGAAAGAAATTGGATTGACCGGTGTAAATATTTTTATCATCTGGACCCTTCGTATAAAGAAATCAACAAGGATAATCTTAATTTTGTATTCCGTACAAAAATTAGCAAATGATAAAAATATTGACACCGGTCAATATAATTTCTTTTTTTTAACTCTTGTATTCCCCTTTACATCTTAGCATGTGACTTTCTTTTCTCCAGATATTTATACTTTCAAAAATGTTCTCTAATGGGACCATCGGCTAAAGAAATCAATAGGAAAGTCAGTTAGTATTTTGTAAAAAAAAGTCACTTGACAAGCTATAAGAGAGAATACAAGACTCAAAAAAAAAAATTATATTGACCAGTGATAATTTTTTTAACATTTACTAATTTTTTGTACGGAATACAAAATTAAGATTATTCTTGTAGATTTCCTTATACAAAGGGTCCAGGTGATAAAAATATTTACACTGGTCAATCCAATTTCTTTCTTTGTGTCTTGAATTCCCTTTTATAGCATATCGAGTAACTTTTTTTACAGAATACTAATTGAAGACTTTCTTGTTCGTTTCTTTATATGATGGGACAATAGGAGAAAATCATTGTACCTCTAAATATCTTGAGAAAAGAAAGTTAAGAGAAAATATTCTTTTTTGAGTGAATATCTTTATGCGCTTACAATTATTTGTCTTGTACACATTGTATTTTCCCTTCGATTCTTATGTATTCCCTATTATATACATAATATATTACTTACCATCTAAATATATCATTTTAGCTGGGTGATGCTCGAATTTTGTATTTTATAATTTTGTTTTTTTTTTTGGAAGCTGTACTAATGCTGCAGTTGAATGGCCAATTCAAATTGATGATTTTCTCTTCCTCTATGACTGATGAAATATTCAAACCTTTTTCTTCTACTAGCCAGTTCAAATATCCAGTGTTGGTTAAAGGTTTGTTATTAGACGGCTCGTTTTCATTTATGGATTCCACTAAAATGCACGAATTGTTGCTCACCGAGCATAATTTAGCTTCTTTGTTTATATTTTCCATTGCTGACTATAAAGACAAAATGCAAGAAGACGTGGCACGATCAGATGACATTAATGTAGCTTACGTTAGCTTACGTGATGTTAACGCTTGCCAAATTCATGTGTGTTCGTGCACAAAGCAAGAGATTCAAGAAGCGCAGTATCGCCTCAATTGTATTAGGATCTTCTTAACCTTATACAGCAACTAATCGTGCTACGTGCTCACACATACTTGAATTTTGCGTGTGTAGGTACCACAAAAAATCACATAAACTACATTAATGTCATCTAATCGTGACACGTCTTCTTGCATTTTGTCTTTATAGTCAGCAATGAAAAATATGAAAATAAGCCGCATTATGCTCTGTGACTAACGATTCGTGCATTTTAGTGGAATCCAAATAAATGAAAACAAGCCGTCTAATAACAAACCTTTAACCAACACTGGATATTTGAACTGGCTAGTAGAAGAAAAAGGTTTGAATATTTCATCAGTCATAGAGGAAGAGAAAATCATCAATTTGAATTGGCTATTCAACTGCAGCATTAGTACAGATTCCAAAAAAAAAAACAAAATTATAAAATACAAAATTCGAGCATCACCCAGCTAAAATGATATATTTAGATGGTAAGTAATATATTATGTATATAATAGGGAATACATAAGAATCGAAGGGAAAATACAATGTGTACAAGACAAATAATTGTAAGCGCATAAAGATATTCACTCAAAAAAGAATATTTTCTCTTAACTTTCTTTTCTCAAGATATTTAGAGGTACAATGATTTTCTCCTATTGTCCCATCATATAAAGAAACGAACAAGAAAGTCTTCAATTAGTATTCTGTAAAAAAAGTTACTCGATATGCTATAAAAGGGAATTCAAGACACAAAGAAAGAAATTGGATTGAACAGTGTAAATATTTTTATCACCTGGACCCTTTGTATAAGGAAATCTACAAGAATAATCTTAATTTTGTATTCCGTACAAAAAATTAGTAAATGTTAAAAAAATTGTCACTGGTCAATATAATTTTTTTTTTTGAGTCTTGTATTCTCTCTTATAGCTTGTCAAGTGATTTTTTTTTATAAAATACTAACTGACTTTCCTATTGATTTCTTTAGCTGATGGTCCCATTAGAGAACATTTTTGAAAGTATAAATATCTGGAGAAAAGAAAGTCACATGCTAAGATGTAAAGGGGAATACAAGAGTCAAAAAAAAGAAATTATATTGACCGGTGTCAATATTTTTATCATTTGCTAATTTTTGTACGAAATACAAAATTAAGATTATCCTTGTTGATTTCTTTATACGAAGGGTCCAGATGATAAAAATATTTACACCGGTCAATCCAATTTCTTTCTTTGGTTCTTGTATATCCCTTTTATAGCTTGTTGAGTGACTTTTTTTACAAAATACTAATTGAAGACTTTCTTGTTGATTTCTTTCCACCTGGAATTTCCATCTGGAATTTCCATCTGGAATTTCCATCTGGAATTTCCACCTGGAATTTCCATCTGGAATTTCCATCTGGAATTTCCATCTGGAAAATCCAACTGGATATCCAATAAATCCACCTAGATTGATTAAAATCAAGATATAAATTGCACCTGCATTCCCCAGAAATTCAACCAAGGTTCCCCAGAAATCCAGCTGGATTTCCAGCTGGAATCCAGTCCATGCATGGATTTCCATCTGGAAAATCCATCTGGATTTCCAGCTGGATTTTCCACCTGGATTTCTAGCTGGATATTTTCAATAGGGCGTTAAAATTTAACCCAATAACAATTTCAAGAAATTCTATAAGAATATGAAAAATTTTATTTAGCAAACGAAAATGATTAGTGTCTTAAAAGTTTCACCGATTAGATTATTACAACACTTTGATTGCAGAGTATTATTAAAAAAACTAATTTCTCTAGGTTTGGAATGTAAACGCATCGCTTGAACCAAAGGCGTCTATGATAGAAAAGGTTCACAGCCTTGTGCCTGAGATTACTTTCCTTGCAGAGTTTTATAAGCGTAAGTTTTTTAAAGCGCAAATTTCGTTAAAAAATTCATTGACGGTAAAAAGTTTTATTTGAAAAAATTATTTTCAGCTCATCAATCTCATCACGCTTATAATCGCCGATAAGTGATAGTTTGAGTGCAGTAGAATGCGGCTGCAAACTGCTGACTGCAAGGAGCGTTGTACAGAGACAAAAGTTATATACCAAAAGGAAACGAAGCAATGATTTTTTTTATTAAATTTTAACCCTTCCTCCACAACTGCAGTTTGTTGAATTTGAAAATTTCTTTTGTTACTTACCTATGATAAATGTCAATCAAGTGTAATAATATGTCAACTGTAAAAAGCGTTTGAAGTATATTTTTATATTAGTACATCTATTCCGCCCGATAAAAAAAAATACTTTTTTTATGGTCTTTTAAGTGATTTTGGAGAACCGCTGTAACTCTGTGAAAACAATTTCTGATGATGAATTGCCGTATATGAGATAAAAAATGCTGGAAAATCCGAAAAATTAATAGCCTATACGCATAGGAGTAAGGTATTTGCTTCCGACGTTCCTCGATGAAATAAGTGTGAGCCGATTGTGTAGGTAGGAGTGAGACAGACAGGGAAATACCTTACGTCGTGGCTTTTATGCGCGTCTGGCGCCAGCGATCGAGCACAGAGTTCAGAATATCGCATATTAATTAACCAGTCGCGCCAGCACGCACTCAAATCCGAATTTCGCACTCGGATAAATGTGTACATACGTGATTAATAAGGTAGGCCTACCTGTACGTGACGGGATGGGATAGGAGCGTAATTTTCAGGGCTCCATAATGTACGCGCTTGACGAATCGAGAGATAATGCGTGCCGCTCGCATGCTGGAAAAATTCGGCGAAGATTCTACTAAGCGTGGTGTAGTTTAATAGTGTGTCAATTGGGCTGTTATACCGATATAAAAATCATTTGCTTGTTATTAATAGTAAGACTATTGAAATTTTCTCTTTCGAGCGCCCGTGGATGTTATTGATCAAAATATTGTAAAATATATATTCATATAAGCAATGTGTGTACGTAATAAATGATTTCTTTTAAAAAAGCTTAGTGTTATCATTATTTCCTGTATCACCTATTAATATATACCTATTGGAATTCGCTTTTATCGATAATCATTCGAAGCAACCTTTTTCTCGTATTTCTAAAAGTTACTAGTGTATATACATGCACTGTAAAAAATCCCAAATGAAAATTACAATAGCGTTAGCGATTTTACGCTGAATTGAAAAATAAGTCAGTATTTTCAGCAGTAGGAAATGAAATCAGCCAAAAAAGAAGTCTACGCACATTCTACGAAATATAAATATTTTGATGCAAACAGAACTGCCATTAAGCAAGTATGGATGGATGGATGGATGGATGGATGGATAGATGGATGGATGGATGGATGGATCGATGGATGGATGGATAGATAGATCGATAGATGGATAGATAAATATATAGATAGATAAATAAATAAATAAATAAATAAATAATTTAAATCGATAAATAAATTAACGTATCCCTGATGGGTGGATGGGTGGATTGAGGATGGATGGATGGGATGGGTGGAATGAATGGATGGATTGAATGGATGGATGGATGGAATGGTGGATGGATTGGATGGATGGATAGATAGATCGATAGGATAGATAGATAAATATATAGATAGATATAATAAATAACAAATAAATAAATAAATAATAATTTCAAAAACACGATAATAAATTAACGTATCTATGATGGGTGGATTTTGATGGATGGTGATGGAATGGATGGTGGATGGATTGGATGATGGATGATTGATTGGTTGAAAGGGATGGAATGGATGGATAGACGAGAGAAAAGATAGATAAATAATCAATAAATAGAAAATAACTTAAATCAAGAATAAATTAACGTTCCCTGATGGTGATTGATGGATGATGGATGGATGGTGATTAATGGAGGGATGAATGGATGGATTGGATGGATGGATGGGATGGATGGATGGATGGGATGGGTGGATGGCTGGCTTCGCTGATGGTTGATGGCTCCGCTGCTGGCTAGATCGCTAGAAAGATAGATAAATATATAAATAAATAAAAAAATAATTTAAATCAATAAATAAATTAACGCTCCCTGATGGGTGAATTGATGCTGGGTGGATGGAATGGATGGATGGATTCGTCCGTGGATGGATGGATGGATGGATGGATGAGTAAGTGGATGGCAGGCCTGCCTGGATGAATGCTGGATGGATGTCTGGATGGCTGG